>APFE031242333.1:0-50638 GCA_000404065.3 Pinus taeda
AGATGCCTAAGATATCTGTTCCCTCTCTGTGTTTGGCCCTGAAATCATTTAGCAATTGAAGGTGAGGGGTGCATCCTTGCCTGGAGTCTTCTGAGATCTGATAATCTAGGTCTGCTAAGTCCTGCCAGTCTAGCTCCCTCTGAGGAGCATTCAGAGGAGTGACATTGAGGATTTCAGGGGTTTCCATGCTTTATGCAAAAAATAACTGAAATGCTGTTTGAAACAGTGAATTCTGATAGGAACCAAGGTCAACAGGGTTGGATTTCAATCAGGATGAGAATGCTGGCCCCTTAGGAAGGGTTTTAAGTGGCAAGGAGACCTCCTCTGTCAATTGTGGGAGTTTACTCAGGAGTTCACGACTGCGCGAACAGGGTAATTTCTGTTAACTGGTTTGGCAGTGAATTGGAGGTCTCCGACACTGTATTTCGATTTTAACTGGTCGAATAGGAAAAACACAGTTGGTTTACCGGTGAATTTCACATTTTACAGGCTTTCATGGCGGGTTTTACAGAAAATTCAAGAAAAACCAGTTAAAAGAGGACGAGGCTGAAATACCTGGTAAACAATGGTCTAAGCTGAAGAATGCAACTGGATTTTGCGCGCGGGGTGCTTCAGAACATGTTGCAGGTTGGCTGGTGGCGCAGGCGTCGTAAATCCCATGCAGAAGACTAAACAGGAGAATTTCGAAAAATTATGAAAAATGGTAAAAATTGACGAAAATATGGCTTTTTGGTCTTTTTGGCGCGCTTTATGGATGACGTCAGCATGGGGCCCGGGTTGGGTGACATCATCATGACGTCATGAAGGTGACGTGGCCGTCATCGGTAGGTCCATGGGGGCAGTGATGTGGCGGCCGGGTGGACGAATCAGGAACGAGGCGGGATGAACTGGCGGTGACGTGCACGGCACCGGGGCGCAATCGTGGACAGGACAGGTGTCGCCATATCGGAAGGGGTCCTGTACGCCGGACGAACTGTCAGGCGTTGCTCCGATGCAATAGTACTGTGACGCGTGCCCCTGCGCTGATGCTGGCCTGACGTAAGCGTCTGACAGATTTCGGAAGGTATCTGTCAGACACATAAGGCCTTCCGATATTGATAATGGCCGTGGATCTGGAGGCGGGTGATCAGACGGTCGTCGTGTGCCTAACCTGCAAGGACGGAAACAGCTCCTTTGGTTATCGTGCGGACGTCGGGATTGCCCGAAATCAACCTCCGCCGTGGATTTGGACCTGGTGCGATCTGACGGTGGTCGTGCGGGTAACCTGCAAGCACGATACGGACCAGCGGGCGGGCAATAAACCATAACTTTCTTCTGCAGACGTGGACGGCGGGACCCTCCGGGCGATAAATATTCTTTGTTGGTGAACTTTTAATGGTTTTTCTTGCCAATGTATAGTTGCCCGCCAACATTGGAAATATGAACTATTTCAAAGGTTTTTATAAAGTTGCGGGTGTTATTATTTCTGAAGGCGGAAACTTTGGACAAAGGGGTTTTTGAACAGACTCATGAAATATGAAAAAGGCGAAGGACCCCCGACCTTAGGATAAAGCGGGGAAGGGTGATTTTGCAAGGTTTTCCGCTCATTGGAATAGTTTTATGGGTTTTTGAAGGTTTTTTCATGTTTTTTCAAGGTTTTCAAGGTTTTTCAGGGCAACATGGCACTTTGGGTAGGGGAACTGGTCTGAGGTGGAGTAAGAAGGTGAGTCATGGGTTCTTGACCTTGACCAGATGTCAATTCAAGCCCCAGGGATAGAATATTATGGCTATAGTGCCAGGGAGGGGATATTTATGCATTGTGGGGTTTATACACCATGGTGTTTATAATATTAGGGATAAAGGAGTATAGGGAGCTAAGTAGTAGAGTTAGTTGTTAATATGGAAGGAATTTATGAGTGAGGGCTAGCTCAACCAAGTTTTCTTTGCAAATAGCTTGAGATTGGGAGTAGTTCAAAATGAAAAGATTTTTGCACAAGAAATGTGGCTTCTTAAGGGCATAAGAATGTAAAACATATGATTTCTTATGCTTTGTGCAACTTTGGGGAAAGGGAGTTAGTAATGAATGATTTACAAATGAAAAACAAGGGAGTTAGTCATGCTCCATAGTGCTGCTCTTCCTGTAGATGTTTCAGCAACTTTGATTTTGAAAGAGACGCCATTTCTGCAACCCCATCTACCTACCCAACTAGTTTTCCTAGCATTTTTTGTTCCTTCTTGGAGGGTGCACTTGGACTTGCAAACCCTTTGAATGCCTTTTCTTTTATTGGCTTTTTCTCATATTCCCTATCTAATGCAACCCTTATCCCTTCCAAGGTCCCAGATTAGACAGTTGGGAACCTTTGTTTCTCTACCTATTCTATTGGTCTGCCAAGATTAAACAGTTTGGACAAATATCATTCTCTATTCTACAACAAGAAATTGAAAACATGACATGGTCCAGATTAGACTGTTGGACCAGCCATCAAAATTGAGTTTTTATCAAAACTGATACAGACATTACCTTCTCAGGGAAATATGGGATCTTTGCAGTTGTCAAAGTAGAACATATTTGGACCTTTGATATCCAATCATGAAAAATGAAACCTATTGGTATAGGTATCTAACAGTGGCTCCACATGGGGATGGTTTTTCCTTTGGAAAGACCAAGAACAGCAGGTCAGTGTGCCTGGTCTTTTTGACTGCTTCTCTGAAACTTTGAAGTTTTGTTCATCATAAATTCCTCAAATTGTAGACTGATAAACTGAAGCACAGCCTGTTTTCAATTCCATTCTTTGTCTGTAATGCCTTTCAAAATGTCTTCACCTTCATGCTTCAAAAAGAACAATATATACAACACATACAGAATTTATTCACATCAAACTATGTACAAAACAGGCCAGCTCTTTTCATGGAAGGTAATCAAAATAGTGCTTGAGCATCCTGCCATTGACAGGGCCTTCCTCTAGATCACTTTTGTCCAAATTTTGCAGAAAATAGGTGTTGTTTCCCTGCACAGCTTGTATTAAAAATGGTCCTCTCCAAAGGGAGTCAAACTTTCCATGCTTGCCTTTGCTCTCTCTTCTTGAATCCCATTTGAGGACCTTGTCCCCTATATTGAAATCCTCTGCTTTGGTCCTTCTATCAAATGCCTTTTTAAGCTTTTCTTGTAGCACTTGAACTCTGTTATACACTTTCTCCCTGGTTTGCTGCAAACATATGATCTGATTTATCCTTCTTTGCATGTCATTGGGCTCAGCTTGGCACTCCTGGAGCATCTTCATAGCAGGGATTCCTAATGATGAAGGGAATTTAGCCTCTAAACCATAGACTAATTCATAAGGGCTGACCCCAATTGACCTTTTAGATGTTAATATGTCTGCCCATAATGCATTTATCAGTTTCTTGTGCCAATTTTTCTTGTTGTCCTCTAATATTTTCTTGATCATATTCACCAAACTCTTGTTTGAGGATTCTGCCAGCCCGTTGCCTTGGGGATAGTATGTTGTGGAGTGGCCCAATGTGATATGAAATCTATGACAAAAATTCACCATTTTTTTAGATCTGAATGCAGCAGCATTGTCTGTTATTATTTTGTCAGGGCATCCAAATCTAGCCAGAATGTTTGTTTCCAAAAATTGGATGATGGCAGAATCATTAGCTTGTCTGCATGGGATTGCTTCAATCCACTTTGTAAAATAATCTGTTGCAGTAAGAATCCACCTATGCTGGCCTGAAGAGGAGGGATTGATTTCACCAATGAAATCTAGGCCCCATTGCTGAAATGGTTTCTCTGTTGCAATAGGCCTGAGGGGTAGAGGCAGCAGCTGTCTTTTTCCTTCAAACACTTGACATTTGTGACATGCAGTGGTAAATTTCTTGATATCAGCAAAGATAGTGGGCCAGTAATATCCAGCTCTCAGTATTTTGTTTACAGTGGATTTCCAGTAAAGATGACCACCACAATCTCCTGCATGAAATTCTTCCATGATCTTGTTGGCTTCACCCTCAATCAGACAATTCAGCAAGATGCCCTCATGGTCTCTCCAAAACAAATTTTCTTCCATGAGACAGAATTTTGAGGCTTTCATTTTGACAAACCTACTCTTAGTTCTAGACAGTCCTGGGGGAGCACACAGGTTTTGCAATACGTAGCAAATATCAGAATACCAATGGGATTGCTCAAAGGCTACATTGATCTTTGGAGTCGCCAGCTCATGTTCACTATCTAGTTGATTAATGTCAAGGGCTTGGAAGTTTGTTTCAGACATTAGTTTTGCTAAGCCCTGCCCCTTTATGAGTTTGGTAGGCTTTATTTCTATGTCAAATTCCAAAATGTTTGCTATCCACTTGCCTCTTCTACCCTCCAAATTCTCTTGTGTAAGTATATCTTTGACAATTGGGCTTGGTACATAGGCAATTACATGGGAATAAAGGATATAAATCCTGAAGTCTTTGATGGCTTTGACTAACGCATAGGCTTGCTTCTCCATGATTTGATATTTGAGGGGAGCATCTCTTAAGGCTTTGCTAAAGAAGGCTATAGGTTTTTCATTCCCTAAATCATCCTTTTGAAGCAAAACAGCAGCAATTGTATGTTCAGAGGCAAAGGAGAATATGATGAAATCTCTATCAAACTGTGGACTAGTTAGGACAGGAGTTTGGGTCAGAGCAAATTTAATGCTCTCAAAGGCTTGTTTAGCATCTACTGTCCATTTAACTTTGGAATCCTTTTTCAACATGTTATTAAGTAATCTGCTAAGTTCAGCCAAATTTGGAATAAATCTTCTTAGGAAGTTGATCTTTCCCAAAAAGGCCTGTAATTCTTTTATGTTCCTGGGATAGGGCATGTGTTGGATAGCCTGGATTCTTTCTGGATCTATTCTGATGCCGTCCTTAGAAATAATGTGTCCTAGTAGTTTGCCTTCCTCCAGACCAAAAACGGACTTTTTTGGATTCAATGATATCCCAAATTTTCTACATTTTAGAAAGATTTGTCTTAGATGATTTAGGTGTTCTGGGTCTGATTTGGAGAATGGTGTAAGGTCATCCAAATAGATGACTAGGAAGTCATGAATTTCTTTAGCAAAAGCAATGTCCATTGCTCTTTGGAATGTGGCCCCCGCATTTTTTAAACCAAATGGAATTTTGACATACTTGAAGGTTCCCCATGGGGTTGTGAATGCAGTTTTATCCTGATCATCAGGATGGACCAAAATCTGATTGAAGCCTGAAAAGCCATCCAACAAGGAAATCCTTGAAGCCCCTACTACTCTTTGTAAAATGTGGTCCATTTTAGGTAGGGGGTAGTTATCTTTCAATGACACTTGATTAAGGTTTCTTAAATCCACACAGAGCCTTATTTCACCTGTTTTCTTCCTTGTGGGGACTAGGTTTGAAATCCAATCAGAGAATCTGATTGGTGCTATTATTCCTGCTTTAAACATCTTTTGGACTTCCTGTTCCATTGCTGGGAGGAGCATGGGATTTATTCTCCTCAATTTTTGTTTGAAAGGTGTCTGATTTGGCTTGAGTGGAATTGTGCTGTATAACAGAGGTGTCATAGGACTTAAGGTCCTCATAACTCCATGCAAAGACATCCTGAAATTCTTTAAACAAATCTATGTATTTAGGCTTTTGGTCAGGAGGTAGGGCAGCTGATAGTTTTATGATTTTGGGGCTTTGGACTGTCCCTATGTTGTGTTCTTCAATGGTAGCGTTTAAGGGTTGGAACTTTGGTTTATTAGGGACATCATTAGAATCAAACATATCTTCCAATGGGGCTAAACCTATGGGTAAAAGATTGTCCTTTAACTGTATTATTTTAGTTTCCTCCATAGGCATTTGTTCACACTCAATTTGTTGGATTTGTTGAATGTTATTTTGGTTGAAAATCGTAGGGTTTAGCATTTGGTAAACTGTTTTGGGAGACAATACTTGACTGCTTTTTAAATTAAGTATTTGCGATTGACTTGCTGGTTCTGTGTCTATTTTCAGACCTAAAAATTCTTCTTGCAAAGTCAGAAAATTGTTGATTTGTTTATCATTATCAAATACTTGCCAGTCTTTTATGTTATTTGGGACTGATGGTCTGTGTCTCACCTCAGCTGTGAAACGGTGATTGGGGTCAAAGGGCAGCTTGCAAGTACTTGCAAACATGGCTAGACTGTGAGCATGCAGGTTTTGTGACCTAGGAACTTTGGTGATTTGGTAATTGGGAAAAGACTTAAGTAGCTCTGTAGCCACAGCTCTATACGATCTGAGTCTATTATCTTTGGCAACAAAATTACCTTTCACCTGTTGAATAACCAGGTCAGAATCCCCTAGAATGGATATTGTAGTGATTTGCAGGGATTGTATCAATTTAAGGCCTAGCAAAAGGGCCTCATATTCAGCCATATTATTGGTACATCTGAAGTTCAGTCTGTAAGCTCTTCCTTCTGCATGACTACCATCCTTATTATGCACCCATATTCCTGCTCCTGCCCCTAGCCTGTTAACTAATCCATCAAATTCTAGGAACCATAAGCTTTCTTTTTCTAGAGGTTTTTGAATGAGGTCTGTGTGGGATGAATTGGTGATTTGTAGGATGGGCTGATTAATAGGCTTGGCTTGCTTGACATCCACTTCACTTGGTAGAATTGTTTTGTTATCTAGGGGGGCCATTGTTTCATTATTCTGTTCCAAAAAGATGATTTCACAATCATTTGTTTTGTTAGTATGACTTTTGCCATTGTTTGATTTATTTTGTGCTTGGATATTAGGCTCCTCTTTTTCAATTTGATTGGTTTTCATTATATGCGCCTTTTCCTTGATGTAGCTGTTTGTATTGTCATTGTAAAGGATGTATGAGTCTATATCAGAGTGGAAAGCATAAATGGGAAAGTTTTGAGGCTTCTCTGTACTACTGACCATGTATTTCATTAGTGACTCTCTATACAACCTCTTGGGTTGACCAAAGACTGTGATAGTAGCATATGACATGTCTAATTGGAGAGATCCTTGAAGCTTGGCTCCCCATGATCTTGACAGTAACATCCCATATTTGGGTGGGATATCAGCAACAACCACATCCATTAGGATTGTTTTGTTCGGGTACTGAACTAAGGACACACATAGGTCTTTTATTAGGCCTAAACATTTGACTTGACTAGAATCAAATGAAAAAAGGTCTTTGTATGGTCTAGTAATATCCAAATTCAACCTTTCCATTACAGATTTGGGCATTAAGTTGTGAGAAGCACCAGAATCAAACATTGCATTGTGTAAAATTTTGTCATGTACATGCAGGCTGAAATAGAATGGTAAGACTCCTGAGCCAGCTATTTTTCCATCAACCTCTGGGCCAAAAAGCAATTCTGGGGTATCATCTAACACATTGACATTGTCCACATTATCTTTGTTTTTGCTATGGGTGAGTTGCAGAGATCTTTGAATTTGCTGTTTATAGATCTCATTTTTGGCTAATTCTGCCAGAGGTATGGTTATCTTCAGTTTTCCAATCTCAATCCCCAAATCAAAGGGTTTTTCTGATTATGTTTTGGTAGTATGGGTGAACTTATTGTCCTTATCTACTGAGATTTGTTCCTGATTTTGGGGTTTGTTCTTGTTGATCACCTCCTGAGGTTCTTTGCTTGATTTGGGCTGCTCAACTGATGGAATAGGTGATTTCAGTGACTGTTCAGTGATGTCTTCCACAGTTACCTCATTTGAGGGAAAATTAATTGTGCTTTTTGGTTCTAGAACTATGGCACCTCTGGGCTGTGATTTATCTTTTGTTTTCTCAGGTTGTGTTACATTCACAGTCCTACTTCTTAACTTGTACTGTTTATGAACTTCATAGACAACAGTATCATAGCCTTGTTTAAAATCAAATGATTCTCCTGAACTTGTCTGAAACTGTTTACTATCATCCTCATCCTGATCTTCCTGACTCAAGAGGACTTGGTGCTTGTTGTCAAGCCCCATTAGGTGGATATGAGTGTCTTCTGCTTGTTCTTCAGATGTGGATGTTTCAGCATAATTTTCCTGAAATGGAGGTCTTATTTCAGGATCAATATTAGCTTTGCTGCCACCAGGATTTTGGTTCCTCCTAAAGTTTGGATTCCTATTAGGATTGGTTGGTGGTGCTTCCCATAAGGATTTTATTTCCACAGATTCTACCCTATCACCTAACCTTTTCATACCAGAAATTATTGCATCTAATTTTTGGTCCAAGGCAGAGGGCTCTTCCTTGAAAACAACCCTCTTTTCTGTTTTGGCCCTGTTCCTCTTGGCAATCAGGTTTGCTTCAACGGTCACAGCAACTCTCTGAGCTTCTTCAAGGGTTTGAGGGGCCCTTTCTTTTAGTTGGTAGGCCATATCTGGGTCAAATCCATCTGGGAATTTGTATAATGCTAAATCCGGGGGAGGTCTTAGGTTTTGAGGTATAGCATTATAAACATTGTTGAACCTGGCACAATATTCCAAAACAGTCTCTTGGGGACCTCTTCTAATCGTGTCATACTCACCAAGTATGTGTAAAGGGTCCTTCTTTTTCTCCCATCTATTTGTGAAGGATTGGTATAGCTCATCAGGGGTAGTAATGCTATTTGTAGGCAGAGATCTAAACCATGTTCTCACATCCCCTGTTAGGCTTTGGACAAATATTCTCATCCTTACAGTTTCATCATCCATTTCATAATTTTCAAAATGATCTTGCATTCTTTTAGCATGTTGAATGGCAGAATAAGGTCCAGTGGAGTCAAAGTATGAGATTTTGGCCTGGTAATCCTGAGGTAAAGCCACTGGGTTGGCAGGCAGTTGTAGAGGTGCATACCTGGCCATATTTGCTGGATTTTGGGGGTTAACTAGGACTACTGGAACAAAAGGAACAAAAGGTATCACAGGGGTAACAGGTACGAAGGGTATGGCAGTATGGGATGAACGGACTTGTGTGGGAGAAGAAGGGATTGGTGGGGAACTTTGGGATGTGGAAGGGGAGCTGGGGGAATTAGGGGTGGAACGGAATAAGACTTTGACTGGAGTGGGGATTGGGTTAGGAAACTGTGGCTGTTGACTGATATCAGCAAGGTGATCTTGTAGTTGCTGGTTCCTAACAAACCTAGGGATGGTATTAGGATTTTCGAAGATAGTAGGAGGGTTGGGATCAGGGTTGTTCCTTGTGTACCGGAGGTTCTTCTTAGGAGCCAGTTTCTAAGCCAGTTTAGTAAGAAACTCTGTATAGAAAGAGGTCTGGTTCAGCTCTTCCTTTAGGCTACAAATGTCTGTATTGGAGTAGCTTAGAGGTGTCTTAACTGATATTCAGACTGTAAATGTGATTTATTGACAGATTTTAGGCTTCAGATCCTAAATTTCCCAGTGGAGTCGCCATTTATGTTAACACCCAGGTTGTCCTCTTTGACTCCTAAGAGAATACGACCGGGGTAACCACTAACCAATCTTTGGGCTACAGCTTCTAGCCTAGCTGCAGTCAGAGAGGGCTCTCTCTATTAGTTTTATCACTGCTTTCAGTGAGAGTCTTAGGCTAGTTATGAGATGAGTTTTTGGTTGTTTTTTATCTGTTTGGTTGGGGGATGCTTCTGATTCCTTTAGAGTATTAGCAGGCAGGACTAGTCCATTGGGAAATGGGGTCTAGGACTGTTTTCTGTTGAAATCTTGATTTCGGTGAGGAGGAAAGTTACAAGGCCTGTGTGCATTTCATGAAACAAACTGTAAATAGTGAGAATGAGGTGAATACATCTAGTAATGAGAAATTAAGATTTCGTTACCTAGCTGTATGTTTGTGAAAGGGCTTGTTATCTAGGAGAAATTACTTGAATTCCTAAAACAACAATGAACAGTGATGATCTGGTATTAAAGGTAGCAGTTAAGAATTACACTTCAAACACCTTATCAGAAGAAAACATATGAGACAGTTCAGACTGAGCTCAGGGTAGTCAATGACTAAATCTTGACACTATCCTTTTTCTTCACTATCTAGAATTCAAACGCATAGAAAACATGAAATACATATGAATGACAGGAAACACAGGTGAAATAGAGAGTCATGAAGAAAACTTGTTCGAACCATGTAATGCAGAGGAATCTTGCTGCTTTAAGCCACACACCACCAAGAGATCAATAGACAAACATCTTCGTAGAAATCCCACTGCCTTTGTATTAGACTGTCTCAAAGTTTACAATATCATAGATACAGAGAAGATATCAGGAGAATTTCTTACATCCGGAGTCCAACCCTTCTAAACAAATGCGAGGGTCAATATATAGAGTTTCAGATACAAAAATATCTCAGGAATGGAGTCATCTGAGAGGAAAAAATCTCTTACACTTGTACAGAGAAAGTCGATGAGAAGTTATTGCAAGTGTAAATGTTTCTTTTAAAGCTATTAACTCCTGATATGATAACCTTTTGACTTTTGAGTGCTGCGGAGTTAATTGGGCGGCTTTTCATAAATAAAGCATTGAAGTGCTCTGTTGCTTCTGATTTGTCTGTATCTTTCTTGACTCTGCCACCTGTACCTGCTGTTGTTGCTGCTGATGCCGAGTATCTGTACTGAGTTGGCTCAGTGTCTTTATGCTTGCTGTGATAGCTTTGTCCACCTGTAGGTACAATATAGACTGTATTGCTGCCATAAAGTTTTTTCTTCCTTAGCCTTGGTTCAAAAGTAACTTTACCAAGTCTTGCCACGTGTCTGGATGGGGAAGCTGGTGCTTCAAAATTGACCCTATTGTCTCATCAGCTTCTGTGTACTTATAAAAGTCAGGAGGCTTATCAAATAAATGTGCTACCTCATTTTTAATAAAAAACAAATTATCTAACTTATTAAAAAGAACTTGTCCTGTTAATGGGCCTGCTGTAGATGACCCAGAAGCCTCAGCAATCTGCATGGCTGAAAAAGTACTTAGTCTTTTAATGTACTTCTCATAAGAGAGAAGCTTTCCTGATTCCTCCAAGCTTGGAAGCCCTTTGTCCTGGAGGGCTGTGAACCTATTCTGGAACTTAGATATATCTGCTTGCATATCATGCACCCTTCTGTCCAGTGTCTGAATTAGGTTCCTCATTGTTGTAGTTCTCTTGATTATGGAAATAGTTTCAGTTCTGTTAGCAATTCCCATTTGGATCAGCTGAGAACTATTCCTATAATTCAAGATTTCTATCATCTTTGGGGCAAGGTCTGCCATATTGCCTAAGTCATTTCTTGCTCTGTATAGCTCCTTCTTTGCCTTGCCAATGAGTCCAATCTGCTCATAAATAGCATCAATGTACTCCCACTGGTTAGTGATCGCTTGTCCAATGGCAGTCCATATCACCTGCTTGGTTTCTGTTGTTACTTTGTCAAAACTGAGCTGCTTTTCCAGCTCTGCAATAGTCTTTTTCAGGGCTTTTACTTCCCTCTCTTTCTCAGCCACGTTCTGCTTAGACTTATCATATTTTTCCTCTATTTTGGCTAAGCTTTCCTTGGCTTTGTTTAGCTCTGTCATTTGAGCTTCCAGCACTTGAATTTCCTGCCTTAACTTCTGCATATCTAGGCTCTCGGCCTGCTCTGTTGGTGGCGCTGTAGTGGCTGGCTCTGTTGTAGTTGCTTCTGTTGTAGCTGGAGCTTTTTCTGTTGGAGTTGTCTTTGCTGCCTGCTGTGGAGGGATATCCTCTTTAGGGGTTTCTTCTCGGTTTGTTTTCTCTGTGGGTGGTTGAGAAGATTGCCCTTGTTCTCCCTTCTGTATAACTGCTTCTAGGGTGTTCTCTGTGTCCAGCAGCTTTTGTTGGGTGTCCACCAATTCCTTATACAGAGTCATCAGCAGTGCAGTGATATCCTTATCTCTTCTTTGTTGGGCTACTTCATCTGTTTGCGAATGTATAGTTGGTGGAATTTTCATCCTCTTCTTGATAGCAGCTACATCTGCATCCCTTAGTTTAAGGACCTCTTGAATGGCCTTAACATCATTGGGATCATGCCCAAATTCAATGATAATGTCCTCCAGCGCCCTGATTCTATTGTCCTTGGCTTGAGAGGATGCCCTCTCCAACTCAAGCTGTGCTGCTGTATTGTTCAAACTGTTCTACAGCTTATAATTCACCAAGGTCTTGTTTGCCAGAGAGGCATAGACCATCTCACCCGTTTGCTTGTGAAGCTCAATCTGGTCTATAGGGTGGATATCTTTGGCAAGGACTTCTAGATTTCTCCTTATGTAGTCTGCAGTTGATTGAGGTCGCTGCTCAGTGGGAGTAAAATGACTCAAAGTCAATTTGGCTTCTTGTACATCATAGGCAGCCATAAGCCTTTGTTGATTTGATGGAGCCATGTTTAATAGGTAATTGTATAGCTTGATTTTGAGTGGCTCACTCCTTCTCTTAGCATCCTTGAAGAAGTCCTTGATGCCTGCAGCTCTGCTTTTATCTTGCCCTGAGGAGCTGACCTCCCCAAGTGTTGTCCTGTCCTGCTCTTGATGCATTGAGCTAGCAGAGGCCTCAAAGCTTTGTATTTCCTCTTCTCCAAATGGATTTAGCCTCTGCCTTTTTTCTGAACCTTCTGTGAGAGGGGTCTCCCTATCCCTCTTCCTACTGATATCCTCCCTTAGAGGGGTTTGGAGGATTGTAGGGTCAACCCTAGAATCTTGTCTAGGAGGAGCCATGCTGGTTGTTTTCTCTTGGGTGGCTGCCTGGCCTTCTCCTCTTTGCTGTTCCTGATCCTGTTGATCAGTTTGTTGCTGATTTTGTTGCTGTTGATCCTGCTGGCCCTGTTGGCCGTCTGTTTCTTCCATCACCTTGCCCTTTCCTTTGTCTTGTCCTTGCTTTGAAGCTTGTGCTGCCCCTTCTTGTGTTGCAAATAAGGAAGTTGGCGCTGTTGTATGAGGACTGGGCAGGGTAAGCACCTGTGAAGGACACTCCAAGTCAGCCATTTTCAATAAATGTCTTCTAGCCCTGTCATTTAGCTCTTCTTGGGTCAGGGGCTCTATCAAGGTGTTTTTATGCCATTTTGGCTGGTTTGCATGTCTTGATATGAGGATCATGTTATGATGCTCATAACCAGCGAGTTTGTACTTTATTCTCCTCTTGGATATGAAACCATTGGGGTCATATGGTTTCCATAGGAAGCTGTGGGTTAGGCCTAGGCCTTCTAACATTCTTTCTGCTTCCTTCCATCCTTCTCTTCTGTTTAATACAATATGCCCAAGTTGGTTTTTGATCTTAAGTTGTGCCTTCTTGCCCCTTCCTGAAAAATGAACTAGATCTACATGGGCAAACTGTCTGAAATACTCTAGGGCAAAGAGCCTCATAGGCACATACCTGGGCAGCCTGAATGGTCTTAGCTCACAACCATATATTCTGATCACTGTGTGATGCTGGTAGAAATACCAGTCCCCTATGCTATAAGCAGTGGATAGTTGTAGTATCCTCTTCATATCATCAGTGAGTCTAGGAGGAGGCTCTATTAGAAGCAAGGACATGGCTGGATGGATGAATAAGTCTATAAACTCACAATATGTGTAGGGTGAGTAGGCATTGTGATGGAAGATTGAGCTCCAATATACAACCGATCTCGAGTTTCCTGCAGCATCATGTCTCCTGATCTCAAAGGAGAATTTCTCATACTGGTGATAGAGGATAAGATGATAAATGTATGAGGTGTATCTGAACACCCTCTCTCTGGGTAAATGCAGAAACTACTCATGTATTTTGTCTGAGATGAATGTGGCATAGTTGTAGCAGATAGGGGTCTTCCCAGGGGCAAGCATTAACATCATAACTAATACAGTTTCCTCTATAAAATCCATTGACCTATATCCCAGAATTGAGCTTACCATATGGGCTAGGTCTAGTCCAAGTTGATTTAAATATCCATCAAAAATAGGAGGATGCAATACTGTGTCTGATTTGCTAATAAACAGCTGATTGAACCTTAGGATGTCTGCCTCTGTGAGTGTCTTGGTCCCTTTGTTGATTAAGTCTAACAGGGACAAGGGAACCATTTTCTTGTCAGTTCTGAACTGAACCATATCTCTGATGGCTTGAGGGGTGGTATAGAACACAACTTCACCCTTAGGATTTACAACAGCTCTCTGAGATGGCTCATATTGACTGGCACAAAGATAAATTAGGTCAGGGAATTGCCTAACCAGAGGCATTTTAAAAGTTGGCAGGGCAGACTCCCAGATGCCTAAGATATCTGTTCCCTCTCTGTGTTTGGCCCTGAAATCATTTAGCAGTTGAAGGTGAGGGGTGCATCCTTGCGTGGAGTCTTCTGAGATCTGATAATCCAGGTCTGCTAAGTCCTGCCAGTCTAGCTCCCTCTGAGGAGCATTCAGAGGAGTGACATTGAGGATTTCAGGGGTTTCCATGCTTTATGTAAATAACAACTGAAATGCCGTTTGAAACAGTGAATTCTAATAGGAACCAAGGTCAACAGGGTTGGTTTAGAATCAGGATGACAATGCTGGCCCCTTAGGAAGGGTTTTTAGCGGCAAGGAGACCTCCTCTGTCAATTGTGGGAGTTTACTCAGGAGTTCACGATTGCACGAACAGGGTAGTTTCTTTTAACTGGTTTTGCAGTGAGTTGGAGGTCTCCGACACTGTATTTTGATTTTAATTAGTCGAATAGGGAAAAACACAGTTGGTTTATCGGTGAGTTTCACATCTTACAAGCTTTCATGGCGGGTTTTACAGAAAATTCAAGAAAAACCAGTTAAAAGAGGACGAGGCCGAAATACCTGGTACACAACAGTTTAGGCTGAAGAGTGCAGCTGGATTTTGCGCGCGGGGTGCTCCGGAACTGGTTGCAGGTTGGCTGGTGGCGCAGGCGTCGTAAATCCCATGCAGAGGACTAAACAGGAAATTTTC
This sequence comes from Pinus taeda, assembly GCA_000404065.3. Taxonomy (NCBI): domain Eukaryota; kingdom Viridiplantae; phylum Streptophyta; class Pinopsida; order Pinales; family Pinaceae; genus Pinus; species Pinus taeda. The sequence goes on from APFE031242333.1 coordinate 14,816, forward strand.
GAAAAATTATGAAAAATGGTGAAAATTGGCAAAAATATGGCTTTTTGGCCTTTTTGGCGTGCTTTATGGATGACGTCAGCATGACGTCAGCATGGGGGCCCGGGTTGGGTGACATCATCATGGTGACGTGGCGGTCAGCGGTAGGTCCACGGGGACGGTGATGTGGCGGCCAGGTGGACGAATCAGGAACGAGGCGGGATGAACTGGCGGTGACGTGCACGGCACCGGGGCGCAATCGTGGACAGGACAGGTGTCGCCATATCGGAAGGGGTCCTGTACGTCGGACGGACTGTCAGGCGTTGCTCCGATGCAATAGTACTGTGACGCGTGCCCCTGTGCTGATGCTGGCCTGACGTAAGCGTCTGACAGATATCGGAAGGTATCTGTCAGACGCATAAGGCCTTCCGATATTGATAATGGCCATGGATCTGGAGGCGGGTGATCAGACGGTCGTCGTGTGCACAACCTGCAAGGACGGAAACAACTCCTTTGGTTATCGTGCGGGCGTCGGGATTGCGCGAAATCAACCTCCGCCGTGGATTTGGACCTGGCGCAATCTGACGGTGGTCGTGCGGGCAACCTGCAAGGACAATACGGACCAGCGGGCGGGCAATAAACAATAACTTTCTTCTGCAGACGTGGACGGCGGGACCCTCCGGGCGATAAATATTCTTTGTTGGTGAACTTTCAATGGTTTTTCTTGCCAAAGTATGGTTGCCCGCCAACATTGGAAATATGAACTATTTCAAAGGTTTTTATAAAGTTTCGGGTGTTATTATTTCGGAAAAAGGGGTTTTTAGACAGATTTATGAAAAATGAAAAAGGTGAATGACCCCCGACCTTAGGATAAAGCGGGGAAGGGTGATTTTGTAAGGTTTTCCGCTCATTGGAATAGTTTTATGGGTTTTTGAAGGTTTTTTCATGTTTTTCCAAGGTTTTCAAGGTTTTTTAAGGTTTTTCAGGGCAACATGGCACTTTGGGTAGGGGAACTGGTCTGAGGTGGAGCAACAAGGTGAGTCATGGGTTCTTGACCTTGACCAGGTGTCAATTCAAGCCCCAGGGATAGAATATTATGGCTATAGTGCCAGGGAGAGGATATTTATGCATTGTGGGGTTTATACACCATGGTGTTTATAATACTAGGGATAAAGGGATATAGGGAGCTAAGTAGTAGAGTTAGTTGTTAATATGGAGGGAATCATCTGAGTAAGGGCTAGATCAACCAAGTTTTCTTTGAAAATAGCTTGAGATTAGGAGTAGTTCAAAATGAAAAGATTTTTGCACAAGAAATGTGGCTTCTCAAAGCCATAAGAATGTAAAACATTTGAATTTCTATGCTTTGTGCAACTTGGGGAAAGGGAGTTAGTAATGAATGATTTACAAATGAGAAACAAGGGAGTTAGTCATGCTCCAGAGTGCTGCTCTTCCTGTAGATGTTTCAGCAACTTTGATTTTGAAAGAGACACCATTTCTGCAACCCCATCTACCTACCCAACTAGTTTTCCTAGCATTTTTTGTTCCTTCTTGGAGGGTGCACTTGGAATTGCAAACCCTTTGAATGCCTTTTCTTTTATTGGCTTTTTCTCACATTCCCTATCTAATGCAACCCTTATTCCTTCCAAGGTCCCAGATTAGACAGTTGGGAACCTTTGTTTCTCTACCTATCTTATTGATCTGCCAAGATTAAACAGTTTGGACAGATATCATTCTCTATTCTACAACAAGGAAATTGAAAACATGGCATGGTCCAGATTAGACTATTGGACCAGCCATCAAAATTGAGTTTTTATCAAAACTGATACAGACATTGCCTTCTCAGGGAAATATGGGATCTTTGCAGTTGTCAAAGTAGAACATATTTGGACCTTTGATATCCAATCATGAAAAATGAAACCTATTGGTATAGGTATCTAACAAGATCTAAGGAGGAACATGTGAGACATCTGAATTATGTCTTACAGAGGCTACAACAATTAAAATTACTGTTAAATTTAAAGAAGTGTTCATTCATGACGGAGGAGTTAGTGTATTTGGGCTTCGTTGTTTTTGTTGAAGGTTTAAATATGGATCCAGAGAAGATCAAGGCTATCATGGAGTGGTCTTCACCAAAAAGTGTCTTCGAGGTAAGGAGTTTTCACAGTCTTTCTAGTTTTTATAGGAAATTCATAAGGAATTTCAGTAAGATTAATGCTTCAATTATTGACATGATAAAGAAGGATAGACAACCATTTAAATGGACTGCTGAAGCAGAAAAGAAGTTTAAGCTATTGAAGAAAAAGAATACTGAGAAACCTATTTTGATTTTACCTGATTTTAATAAACCTTTTCAAGTGAAGTGTGATACCAGTGGAGAAGCCATTGGAGCTGTTTTGAGTTAGGAGGACAGATCTGTAGCTTATTTTAGTGAAATGTTGAATGAGACAAAGAAGAAATATTCTTCTTATGACAAAGAGTTTTATGCAGTGGTGCAGTGTTTAAAGGAGTGGAGACATTACTTGATGTCCAAGGAGTTCATACTGTATTTAGATAACCATGCATTACAGTACATTATGCAACAGCCAAAGCTTAACCAGAACCATGCAAAATGGGTAGAATACCTGCAAAGTTTTAATTTTGTATTAAAACATATAACTAGTCAATCAAACAAAGTAGTAGATGCCTTAAGTAGAAAAAGCATTTTAGTTCAAGAAAGTCAAATTCAAGTGTTGGGTTTTGATTTCCATAAAGAGTTACATGAGAAAGATCTATATTTTAAAGAGGCATTTAAAGCTTGTATAAATCTTGTTTTGCTAGACAGAAGCAAGTGGTTGGATTATTTCCTGCAAGAGGGATTGTTGTTTAAAAGAAATCAACTATGCATACCAAGTTGTTCTATGAGGGAGAATTTGATCAAGGAGAAACATAGTGGAGGAACAAAACTTATGAACAATTAAACAGGTTTTATTTTTTGCCAAAAATGAGGTTTGAAGTAGAAAGGTATGTCAAAAATTGTAAAGTTTGTCAGTACGCAAAGGGAAGGAGTCAAAATATAGGTTTGTATGTTCCATTACCTATTCCAGATAGGCCTTGGGATATGGTAAGTATGGACTTTGTTTTGGGTTTACGGAAACTCAAAGAGGTAATGATTCAATTTATGTAGTTGTTGACAGATTTTCAAAAATGGCACATTTTATTCCATGTTATAAAACCAATGATGCTACTCATATTGCTAATCTATTTTTTAAGGAGATTGTAAGATTACATGGGTTACGTAAGAGCATTGTTTCAGACAGAGACACCAGATTTGTTGGACATTTCTGGGGGACATTGTGAAAAAACTTGGAACTAAATTGAGTTTCAGTTCTGCTTATCACCTTCAGACTGATGGATAGGTTGAAGTGTAAATAGAATCTTAGGTAATATTTTGAGAAGTCTTGCAGGTGAACATTTGAAACAGTGGGATCAAGTATTGGCACAAGCATAATATTCATATAATGATTCTCCTAACAGGAGTATGGGACAAAGTCCATTCCACATAATTTATGGAATGCACCCAAGAGGAATGTCTGAATTGAGAGACTTAGGAAAAGATGAAAGGAGAAGTGCTTAAGGAGAATATTTTGCTACAGAAGTTCAAGAAATGCATGAACATGTAAAACAACAACTACAAGACAACAACATAAAATACAAGGGCATAGAAGATTTGAAGAGAAGAGAAGTTAATTTTGAGGTTAGAGACTTGGTCTTAGCACACCTGAGCAAGGACAGATTTCCAAAAAGGAAGTATAATGAATTAAAGTTTAAGAAAATTGGACCATGCAAGGTCTTGAGAAAATTTTCTTCAAATGCATATGAAATTGAATTACCCCCTGATATTGGAATATCTCCAATTTTTAATGTTGCTGACTTATACAAGTATGAAAAGGAACAGCCAAAAGAAACAACAGAGGATCAAGAAGAACGAGAGATTGATTGGGTAAAACAATTACCTATAGCAAAGAAATTGAAGCCACAGAGGATTTTGGACAAGAAATGGTTGAACAATACAAGAGGACAAGAGTATTTCCAGTATTTGGTCAAATGGAAGGATCAACCAATTGTTGAAGCTACTTGGATGACAAATTCCATGCTACAGAAGATGGGCAGTTCTGTAGAAGAGCTCATGGATAGGAGCCCATGAAGAATTTTTTCCTCAAGAGTCTGATGCAGGAGCATGAGGCTTGAAGGCAAAAGGCTTTGAACTTATTCTAAAAATCCAAAAAAAAGTTACAATCAAAGGAGTGGGATCCTTTAGCTTTCAATTTACAAGCTTTCTAGATAGGATTTGAGCTAGGATTTAGCGATTGAATGGCTTTGTAATTAATTCATGCAATTTTGATTCAGTTGATATTTTCAAGGGGAATATCAACTAGATTTGGTATTGTTCAAGATTAGGGAAATTCAATATAGTGTTTAAGGATCTGATAATTAGGATGGAATAGTATTTATGTAAGTTATGAATGATTGTAAAAGGATTTTGACTGATTTGGCTTGTTTGGCCATATATGATTAAAATTATAGACATTAAATCTCCGTGCATTTCTGTGTAAAATTGGTCAATCCCGGAGGTGTTGCATTCCTCCGTAGTATCTTTGTGTATCATTGATTTTCCAAAGTTTAGAGTTCTATGTGATCACATTTAATCTCATTTTTGTTGTGTATTAACAACTACAGGGTTTGGAGGTGTACGGATTCTTTAATCGAGGTTGAAGTGCCGCACTCATTATTAACCGTTGATTTCATAATCAACGATTGTGCCCTAATCAACGGCGGGGATTGGCCTGGTTTTAACCCTTATGTTAATATGAAGTCCCGCGAGCCGTAGATCTGAAGGGCTCTATCATCAGGTGTTAATCTCAAGTCCGGCCTTGAACTGTTATAATTTGAGGTTAATAAGTCTATCGGCTCTAGTAGGTAGTATCATCGCATAGATCTCCATATGATATCATAGAGACCATTGGATCACTGTTGATGTTGATCGTTGGATCACTGGTTAATATCGCATCGCAATGTTCAAGAGTGAATAAATCGGCCCGACGAAGTTGCGAAATGCGACATGTGGTATGAAGAGCTCCGATAAATATCGCATCGCATCATTAATAAGTAAAGGAACCCTACCTGGTGAGCTTGCGATTACAATATGCAATGTTTAGAGGATTTGTAAAGCATTTGATGATTGTGGCTAATTTTAATGTTTCTGCTAATTTAGCAGGACATCTAACTCTGGAGGTAAATGATTGAGACTCCAAAGGAAATCCAAGAAGAAATTCTTCCATAATTGGAAGAAATTGTTTCCGAATTTGAACGTTATTATGCCTGCACCTCGGCCACCATAACCTTACAAAAATTTTGAAATAAAATTGGGAGATTTTTATTTAAAATAAAATAAAATTTAGGCATTAGAATACGAGTTTCGTTTTGAAAGTATGTTATTACAAGGATTCTATAAGTAACTTTTTGGGCCGAGTGCAGATCCTATATCTCCTTGTATTTTTGGCTTGAGTTAGTATCCACACTTTCTTAGAAGACTTATCAATGTGTGGTGAGGATTTTGCAAGCATTTAAATGTTTTTACAAGTAAATGATGTGATTTCCTTGTTATTAGCATCATTTAATATACTATTGACAAATTGATTGAGACATCTTTTGTTATCCACTAGAATACAATTATTATTGTTGTTTTTTTATTATTTTTATTGATATTAGATTTTTTTCAATATTCAGACCTCATTTAAAAAGAAAAAATAGAGTTTGATTCAAAGTACTGCCCCTTGCCTTCCAAGAGTGAAAGTAAAAGTTACAAATTAAAAGTGATGGCACGGTAAATTACATAGCTTTCTCTGTTGCCTGTCCACAAAACTCTATAAACTGATATAATACAATATTTAAAAGGTGGCAGAAATCCCATTATAGCCATGCACCTGAAAACCTATTTGAACATTAAATAGACATTACACAAATGTACATTGGATATTGATTCCATATTTATGATTATAACTGACGACAGTATAACAAATTAAAGAGTGAACCCTAACAAGGATTAGTGTTGAAGTCGAAAGAAACAAAATAAGGTACCAAGGATCATTACTCTCGCAAAGAAAATGTTTAGGAATGGAGCTCAATTTGAAGAAAATAAGGAATAACTGAAATGAAAGGATGATGAGACAAGTTGAGAAATTTCATCCCACTGATTAAAAAAATTATAAACAAAGGAAGCTATGTAACAAATTCCAGGAAAATGGATGAGAAAAATTCAATAAGAGATGTAAAAGGAAAGTTAGCTATAGGAATATAGAATTGATCAAAATATTAAAACAAAGTAGAAAGGCCTAGGGTAACAATTTTAAGAAGGTATCCATGCATTCTTTTATCTTTTCGCACAACCTTATGGCCACATTATTTCAGAGTACAATCTCTCTCCCAAATTTATGTCCTCGCCACTTTGTTGATTTGGCCAAAGGCTCTATATTCGTACTTGCTGCAAAATGGTGTCCAAAAACCCATCTCAAAAACAACTTTTGTTTTAATTCGACTAGTCTAGTGTTTAATAAGCCATAAAGTTGTGTTTGAACTCACTACCAGCTCAAAATAGAAAAATATGTAGGATTTATAGTTCTACATTTAAATAAAGGATATTTATTCTTAAATTGTTGTCATCTATAAGCTTATAGATTTTGTGTTATTTATTGTAGTGTTGGTGCAAATGGGACTTCTTTTCTCAATAGTATTATCTTTGGCAATGCGGAATTTTCTTTGAATGGGAAAAATAAACTTTAAATAGTTTTGCACCCCACCTTGAGTCACAAATTAATCCAATTCTTTTTCTTATTGTCACCCTTCCCACTTTGCTCTAGAATCTACCAATTTTGTAGGACAAAAGCTTTATCTTATTGACATATCTTTGAAAGAACATGGAATGTTTCGTTTTTTTTAAACAAATCAAGATGTAAATGCAGAGGCTAGATATAACTTTGAAGAGAAATATGTTGTAGAAATGAAAGATTTCATCACAGATCATTTTGGGAAGGGAAAGCTGAAAATGAAAATTTGGCAAAGAGTACACATTCATTGTTGTAGGAAAAAAAGGTGGTATGATAGTTTCCCACCATTCATTGATAGATATTATGTATATGTATTGTAAGACGTGTACAACTATCATGATCATTGATTGAATGTAGGATTGGTGACAATATCATCTCAGTTGGTATTAGCACAACCTTTGAAGCAATTGTGTTTGTGTTCGTTAGGCATCCTTTTGATGTTGGTGAGGGATGCATTGTTGATGGTGTTCAGGTGAGGGATCAAGCATGATGACAGTAGCCAACAATCTCACTTTTTAGTTTGCCACAATCATTTATTCTTTATGGTCACTCCACATAGGAATTGATCTTGCCCAATTTGGTTTCAGCTATGAGTACTCTATTTTGTTGCAAATGATTGTAGAAAAAATGAACATTCTCACAACATTTTTTACTAAACTCAACACTAGAGTAGCCAATATTGTCACTTTTTAGTTTGCCACAATCATTTGTTCTTTATGGTCACTCCACATAGGAATTGATCTTGCCCAATTTGGTTTCGGCTACAAGTACTCTATTTTGTTGAAGATGATTGTAGATGAAATGAACATTGTCACAACATTTTTTACTAAACTCAGCACTAGCAAAAGACAAACATTCAACAACAATCGATAAATCATTTCTGATATGTTATTCACATAAGTTAAACTACAATGACCACTAAAAACTTTTTTTCTTCTATACTACTCTTCCTTATGCTACCTTATGGGCATTTCCTTTGTAGCATCTCAAGCAATTACTTATATATCCTTCTTAAATAAACTTATCATGAAATTAGATCCTAAAATTATTAATAATCAACCCCATTTCCAATAACACTTCTGAGTCATTATTCCTGGTAATGTGGCTACCATTCTTCAACATTGATGACCACAAAATCAATACCTCCCAAATGAAACGACAATTAATTCATAGCTTCAAGTCAGCGCACTTGAATAATTCAATCGATATTTTTGGTATTACATCGTTAGTCCAAGCATTTGATCATTGTTATTAGTTTTGAACCCGTCATCGAATCAATGGTCTTCTCTTCTTTGTTCCAGTAACTTAATATTAATTACATGTCATGTTAAAGATAGTTTGAAAAAGGTTGACGGTCAAAGAATCATCAATTGTTAAGTTAATAGGCTTTAAGAAAACTGCATGCACTACCAATCTTTGAATATCTAGTCGATAAGTTTTTAATATGTAGCTGATAAGTTTTTCAAGTCTCAAATGGATTTCCTTTCATCTTTGAAATGTGTTTGCGGCACTTCATTATGGAAAAATGGTCAAATTTTAATGGGAAAATCATTTAGAGACCCTCACTCAATACTCAAAATTAGGAGCAACAAATATTACTCCATATTGCATGTTTCTTATAATTGAAAATAGGGGTAAATGCTTGAGACTGGAATGGATTAGGCTGTAAATGTTGTTAGGGTTCTCATTACCCACCCAACTCCATTGCTTGTGTGAATGTTGAAGTGGATGGCACATGTGATCAGTATGCTTTACAGTTGGAAAGATAAAGACAGTTCATCTTTTCTAAGTGGAAATATTGTCTGGTTCAGCTTTCACAGGGACCCAGAACATCTTGTGCTTTGCGTGCATCTGTCAAGTTGCAGTCGAACCAGCTTTTCGTCGTTAGTGGGCGCATATTTTTCGTCGGAGTTTGAAAAAAATGAAAAGAGTTCCCAAAACTCTTATTTTATTAAAAATAATGTAGAAGTGTTTAAAAGTTTTTAAATTGATAACAGCTAGAATTGCCCCGAGGAACTTTTTATTATATATGCACTCCCTCACCATCGTTGAGTACCATCTTCCAATTAATTTTTGGGCCTCGAGTTCATTTCTTTCATGTTCCCATATTTATTGCAATTAACAATGGTTTGCAAAAGCATGAATTTGGCAAGTGAAATAGAAAGAAAGTATCATTTTGTAATTAGCGCAACTATGGTTAATGAATACGTGGTAGTGGTAATTTATCCACCCTCGTTAAGCCGGAAAATTATCACTATGTATGTATTCACTCTTGTTAAGCAAGATAATTACCATTATGCATGTATTTACTGTGGAGGTTTGCCGTTACACCAAAATCTGTAGATGTTGGTAAACATTACAAGCCAGTACCAAAATCCGTAGATGTTGGTAAACATTACAAGCCAGTAACTAGGATTCTCAGGGTAGAAATTACGGATTCTATAGAGGTGCGATGATTCTTCCAACACCTCCCTCAAAAGCAACTTGGGGAAATCGAAACTGGGTCCAAGCTTTGATACCATGTGGAGGTTTGCCGTTACACATCTTCCAACACCTCCCTCAAAAGCAACTTGGGGAAATCGAAAGTGGGTCCAAGCTTTGATACCATGTGGAGGTTTGCCGTTACACCAAAATCCGCAGATGTTGGTAAACATTACAAGCCAGTAACTAGGATCCTCAGGGTGGAAATTACGGATTTTATAGAGGTGCCATGATTCGTCCAACATTCACTAACTATAGTAACCCTGTTACATAGAAAAACATTAAGCAACCATCTATCGTGGAATAGTCTACCTAGGTTGAGTAATTGCAAAATTGCCCGGTTTCCGTCGTTATGGAAACTATTGAAAATTAGGGAAGCGTTCCTTTTCTCTATTTATTTATTTGTTTCTCACCATCTTTATTTATTTGCTTGTGAATCACCCGACACGACGGAGATCTGAAAAAGATAAGATGGTCGAACTTGTGGTGGAACAGATGGAAAAACCAGGCCTAGACGTGGCCAAACATCTAGATAAGTCAAATATTTTGAAAATACTGTCTTATCGCAGCAACAACATGGTGCAAAACTTTAGATCTTTGGGTTACGTGGCGTGGGAAAGACAACCCTGGCAAAAGAAATTTCTATATAAAGCACTCATATTATCAGAGATCGTACTTCCTTTTTATCAGATGTGAGAGAGATAAGGCAGCCAAAAGCCCTTCAGACGGAAATCTTCTGAAAAGTTGACTGGATCGTAGTTTGTGTTGATTTTATTGAGATTCTATGGAAAGCAGCGACTTCATCGTTGTTCATCAAAATATTCAGAAATTCTACAAAATTTTAATCAGAATAGAGGCTCAGAAGATTGGATCGGGTGAGTTTGCGTTGATTTTATTTATATTGCATATTTCCAAAATATATATGACAGTAGCTACTTCATCGCTGTCCATCAAAATATAAAGATCTGTAAAATCAAAATATACCCAAAATCTACCTTTAAAATAAAAACCACCACTACTCAGGGCAGTGCAGTGTACGAAATGAAAGTGCAGGTCTATAATTAACCAATTAACCAGAGGGCTTACGGCATAATATTAACTGGCCTACTTTCAGCGGATCTGTGGTGCAGGGTGGATATGTAACTTTTGTAGATAGCGGCCATATGTTTTACGGCTTAAGAATATTAGCATCAAGAGATTTGTATAGGAAATTTATTTTATTTTATTTTATGAAGATTTATGTAATTATGGATCAGGTTAATTATAAATATATTAACTGTTGTAAGGGATAAATTTAAATTAATTATTTAAAATGATTTAAAATAGGTTGTAAACCCGGATGCGGGTGACTTTATTAGCGTTTAATGACATTTACAATGCAGGCAGCTGGCAGGTGGAGGAGGACGAGCCTAAGGCTATAAACCAGTGTGAGGTGAAAGGTCTTCATTGCTATTTATTGTCGATGCAATCCCAAGGTATGCGGGCGGAGGGTATTTGGTTGACAAGCCAGGTTCTGATGGCTGTCACTCTGGTTCTTTTATGGAGGCCTGATGCGAGCTTGTTCTCAGGGGAAGACGCAGTTGTTTGTTTGTATCTGCTTAAGGATAGTAGCGGGAGCGATTTACCACCCTTGTCTTGCTCTCGGTTGTGGGAGGTAAGCGCAAAGAAATCCAACTCTGTCTCCACAATTGGTGTTAGGCTTCTCAGACCCGACAGGAGCTCTTCTTTTGTTTCCAATCCTAATGTTGTCGCCTGGGTGAGGGACTGGATTCATACAGTGGCAAATAAGCATTGTTGGGTCGCTAAGTTAGTCGCTGGTGGGCTCAGAACTGGTGTCTTACGTTCTTCTGTCTGGTCCTCGGTCTGGCCTTTAGCTAGCTTTCCGTCTTTGTTTCTTCACCCTCTGTCTTCAAGCTTGTTTATCCCGCAGAAGCACGTGCACATGGCTCCTCGTCTCAGAGGAATTCCCAGACGTGGGCACAATTCGGGTCTTAGGGGACGGTCGGGAGGTCGAGGTAGCCCTGCCCCTAGACGCATTTCTCCGCTTGCCATAGCCTCACCACCCTCACAGAACTCTGAAGAGTCTGGTTCTTCAATAAAAAACTCGGTGCAGACCGCCAAATTCCGATTCAAAAGCCGGTTGAACAAACCGCTTATCACCACTCTGGTTACTGTTATCTTCTCAGAAGAGGAGGAGGATCTCGTCAGCCCGGAGGCAGATTCAGAGGAACAATCTCCCTCTCCATCGGTCAATTCGTCGCAGGAGGAGGATCCCGTCAGCCCAGAGGCAGCTTCAAAGGATCAATCTCCCTCTCCATCGGTCAATTCGTTGCAGAGTCGTCTGGAGGATAACATTACTAATGCACCTTCAAAGGGGATGGAAGGGGAGTCTCAAGGTTTGGCCAGAACACCGTAGGCCACGTCTCAGGAGAATATGATGGAAAGGGAGCCAGATAACACCTATGCTAATATTCTGTATCTCAAGCTCCCTCCAGGAGTCAATCCAATGGATGTCGAAGATGGAGTGATGGTCACTTGGGAGCGCGCCCCAGACAAGGAGAATGAACAGGGTCCTGGTGAACCCAAGTAAGTGTCAGCACAGCGTTTGCAGATTCAAGGTAGCCACTTTGTTTTGGTTTTCCAGTTTTTTGGTTCAGTGTCACGTTGTTGGGCAAGAAGATATCTAGCTTGCGGCCGACTGGAGGCAGGAATTTTGCTATTATTGGCTAAAAGCCCAGTTATCACTCATGCTCTATTTTGTAATCTGGCTTTTAGTTTAATCTTTCAATACTATTAGGCTTACTTCTAGCTTCATCTAGGTCTGCTCTAGTTCCACAGGTTATGCCCATCAATTGTCAGAGCAGAAGGAACAATCAGTTTTGTAAAGCTTTCTTGAGAGAGAGATGGCCACGGCACTCTCAGAAGTTCAATCCTCTTTGTATATATCTTTTTGTTTTTTAATATCAATAGAATAGACTTTACTCAAAGAAAAAAAATAAATAAATAAAATAAAATAAGTTGTAACATTTTATATATATAATAATTAAATTAAACTTTAAATTTTATTTATTATAAATAAAAAATTATGATGTAAATAAATTTATTATTATTATTGGGTGTATTCTATATAAAATTACAAGTGTATGATGTTTTGAAAAAATTAAAATTACATAATATTTATAATATATATTTTTTTAAATTAATATTCAATATTGCACTTCTTTTTGGTTATCATTTATTAAAAAATTATTTTTTAAAAGACAAAATACATATGCATTCATGTTTAAAGTATAATATAAAATAAATCAAGTATCTTATATTTTTCTTATAAAAATAATAAGATTAAACTTATATATTATTATACATATAATTTTTGCTCTTTAATAAACCATTTATATTTTTTTTAGTTTTACTCGTTAACAACTTACTATATTTTAAGACATATTTTTAAAAAGCAAAAAGTAACATAGACATCAATGTTAAATCAACATACAAATAAAAACAAGTGCATGTACTTACAAGATGAAAATAATATATCAACGGCTATAAGGGATACATTTAGTAATAAGTAAGGGAGTTGTCTATAATGCGATTTTTTAGAGATTTTGGTGACGAAATCCGGTGGAAGAAATTGAGGTTAAATCTTGATTTGTTGCAGTTAAAATGGTTTTTAACTGCATATTTGGATTCAGCACCCTGAAAAACCCTGGGACGCTATCTATCAAACTTGCGATTCCAATAAATTGTTACCCAATTTTGACCGAAAAAACCCACCGAAAAAACTTTCAAAAAGTAGCATTATAGACAATTGCATAAGTAATTAATACTTAAAATGATTTTAAGTTGATTGTAGCCTGATATTGGTATTGGTTACAGTTATATAAATATAAAAGATATAAATTTGTTTATATATATAACATTAGTTTTTATATAGGTATTTGTTTATGTGTAGATAAATTGTTTTTATTTAAACTAACTAAAAAATAAAATTAAACTATGAATTTTTATTTTATCAATAAAATAAAAATTAATTATAGATGCAATAAAAATTTATATATATATTTTAAAAAAAAGTATATATTATATATAAAAATGTAAGTGTATGATAGGTTGAAAATATTAAATTAGAAACATTATAATTTTTTTATTTATACAATTTAATTTTAATATTGCAAATTTTTTTGGTTGTTATCTATGGAAGATTATTTAAAAAAAAATACACGTGTATTAATGTTCCAAGTATAATATAAATAAAATCAAATATTATATATTTGGCATATGAGAGTAACAAGATTAAAATTATATATCATTTTTTTGTTTTTTCTCTTAAAAACAATCTTTAATTTTTTTTATTTTTTTTTAATCTTTTAAACTTTTGAGTACTTACTATCTATTAAGGAATATTTTTAAAAGACAAAAAAATATAGAAATCAATGTTTAAAGAAAATACCTATTAAGGAATATTTTTGAAAGGCAAAAAAGACACAGAAATCAATGTTTAAAGCAAGATAAGAATAACAACAAGTATAGGTGCATGTACTAACAAGAAGAAAATTACATCATTAATGCACATATCATTTTTTTGCCTTTTAAAAAAACGTTTTTAATATTGTCGTATAATTGCATGTACTTACAATATGAAAATTACATATTAATGCACATATCATTTTTTGCCCTTTAAAAAAAAGTTTTTAATATTGTACTTTTTTTCTCTTTTTATAAATTAGGTTGATTATATATTAATTGTTATAAGGGCTAAATTTAGCAATAAGTAATTAATCATTTAAAATGATTTTACCTTAGTTGTAACTTGGTATTGGTTAAAACTTTATATATATATATATAGATATAAACGATTTATTTAACTAAATAAAAAATTTAGATTATATTATAATTTTATTTTATTATAAAACAAAAATTACATTATATAAATATGATGCAAATAAAATAAAAATTTATAGGTGTATATATTATATATAAGAGTATAGGTTTATGATGTGTTACCAAGATTAAAATTATATAGATTTATACCATTTTTTATTTTTATTAGTCCTTGCCAACTGGCAATGGCTAGGGATTATAGAAATTGAAATGAGCTGCTATGTCATTAGTTTAAGCTACTATGTCATTAATTTAAGTTGATTATTGCGGAAGTAAACAAAGTTTTTAAATGCAACGTTGTTTGCCATTGCGGGAGTAACCAAAGTTTTTAAATGCAACCTTGTTTGCCATCTTATTTGGCCTCTTCCCAAGGCGGAAGAGGCTGGACGATAGGTTTGTTCTACTTTTACCCGGTTCATTATTATTGCCTGTCAAACAATTGATATTAATGCTAACATTAGTTTGCCTACTTTGCCTAGCATTTTAGTTTGAGCATAGTTTGAGCATATTGGTTTATTTACAGGTTGGCAGGTGTAGGTGTGCATGCAGGTGTAGGTGTTCCTTTCCTCTTTTGTTGCGCTCCCTTGCTGGTTTCCTCTTTCTGCTACCCTCCCTTCCTAGAATCCAAGGGCTCAATTTCGATTCAGGTCAGGTCCAGGCTATTAGCAAGAAGGTTCTAGTACACAGAAGAAACAGGAACAAGCACATCGGCCATCCTACAGCCTTCTTACGAGAAAGGGGCGCATAGACTTACAGAAGTTCTGGTACCTTCGTTACGCCTAACTAAGTTCTTTGGGCTTGCGTTCCTTTCCATTCATGCTAGCTTGACGAACAGATTGATTGGGTCATTAGCAGCCTTCTTTCCAACATCCAGGCAGTGGAACTGACTACCACTGACTATGTATCTCATAGTAACAGCGCAGGGAAGGGCTGACAGTCAGGGAAGGGCTAAGACTTAGGGAGGTACCATACTTCGCAAGGATGGTGCAGCAGCTCATATCAGTCCAACTAACAAAGGAAAATCCTACCTTGGGCTTGCCTAACTAAGTTCTCTGGGCTTGCTTTCCTTTCCATTCATGCCAGCCTGACACACAGATTGATTGGGTCATTAGCAGCCTTCTTTCCAGCATCCATATCTGCTCTGAGACTCTCTAGACAAGTAGTGGAGCTGACTATGTATCTCACAGTAATAACGCAGGGAATGGCTAACAGTCAGGGAGGTTAGACTGTTAAATAGCCAACAGGGCATCCTTGGCACCATGGGCTGCTTGAGGAGGTGGGCCGGAAGAAGAAATGAACCGGCACTAGAAGAAGCTAGTCTGTGCCTTGATCTAAATGAGGGTAGAAAAAATGAAACCTAAGTGATGGCAAGCTTGCCGAGACTGAAAGGGAGGTACTATACTTTGCAAGGATGGTCCAGCAGCTAATCTTGGTCCAGCTAATGAAGGACAATCCTACCTTGGGCTTGCCTAACTAATTTCTCTAGGCTTGCCTTGCTTTGCATTCATGCCAGCCTAACGGACAAATTGATTGGCTCATTAGCAGCCTTCTTTCCAACATCCATATCTATCCTGAGACTCTCTGAGCATGCAGTGGAACTGACTATGTATCTCATAGTAACAGCGCAGGGAAGGGTTGATAGTCAGGGAAGGGTTGACATTCAGGGAGGTTAGACTGTTAAAAAACCAACAGCATGGAGCTTAGACGATTAAACAGCCAAGAGTTTAAACATTTGAGCCAATAGCTAAGGTACCAAGAAGAGAAATGGCGTTGAACAGAGAATATGACATCTGTTTGGGAAGCTATGACATCTATGTTGGTTAACCTGTGAGGCTGATTTGATGGAGGTTAACGTAAGTTAGGGCATTTGTACATGTTAGCTGCTAATTATTCATTGTGTACACATTTCATTCTATTCAGCATTATCCATGCAGCATCCACTACGTGTAAGTTACTTTTTTGTTATATAATAAAGTTGAAAATGATTTTGTGGTTACCTCGCTTCGACTTTTATTTTTTCTTCGGCTCTACTACATTGGTTTATATCAGGTATTGTTTATGTTATTACATTGTATTGACATGTTTTAGCCTCTGTAGGGTTTGAGTTTTTTACCTAGGCTGTGTACGATTTCAGTTTTTGAGCTAGAGGAAACTTGTGTTTTTATCAGTAGTGTGGGCTATCCTAACATTCTTTTTTATCTTGGCAGTGGTTTTTTTTTGTCTATAAACAAACGATTGGTTAGGAAGGGACCTCAAACTGTAGGACCCTGGCAAGTTACGGTTACCATTAGCTCTCGCAAGCACTACATACAATAGTGATGACTATAGAGCCTCTGTTGAGGGCTAAATCAATATTATTAGATTCTAACCAGCACTTAGGAGCCTGAAGGAGAATATGTATTAGTTTCGGTCCTTGAGGGTACGCTTTTAGTCATTGGATGACCTCAAGCGCTTCGAGACATGCCTCTAACTTGACTTTTATTGACCTTAGTACTGAGATTACACATTGCCTCGAAGGTCTGGAGATTCTTGCTACAGCTCCACTCGAGTTGGAACTCTTAGCCCATACATTCTACCATCATAGGCTCGCGGATCTTTTTGCTGGCTGAACAAGGGACATGATTCTTTTTGACATTGAGTTAACAATGGAATGAAAACATTGAGTCAATGCTATTAATTGGTTTAGATATCCTCTTGAATTGCTCTAGTAGGGATATATAACTTTGTGTACATTGTAATCTATATAATATTATTTATCTGTATTTTATATATTCTTTTTAGCATAAATATTAAAATTTTCCAAATACAATATACTATAGTTTTAATCTGGCATTTAACTTAGACTTGTTGTTTGCTAATACATTATAGCATAGCTTTAATCTGGAAATTGACAATGGATTTGTCACCATTTGACCAATTTAGATATCCTCTTGAATTGCTCTGGTAGTGTGTTGACACAATTAATTCTCCCCAATGGCTGTTGTTGCATATTAGATGAATCTCCATTGTCTGCCATGGTTTCTGATTAGGGCCTTTGCTTCTCTCACTTGTCATTTAGCTATTTATGGGAGCACTCCTTGCCCATTGTGATCGGTTTATGTCTCTTGATTCCAAGGGATGGAATCAAGAGACATAAATCCTTCCTGTTCTTACTAATTTTTAGGTCTTGGGATTCCTTAAATTTATAAAGCCTTTTGTCTCTTATTCATTCCAGTTTGTATGAAAGCCCATAAGCTTTGTGTCTCCCCACGATGCAGAATGGTTAAATTGGCTCCCTAGTGAAAGCAATCAGTTTTTACTACTCGAGTCAGTTCTGGAACATATATATTATTCGAGAGCATAGTATCTTACTTTTTTTCCTTTGTTTAGTTGATTAGGATTGTTCAATGTGTTTTGAATATACTTGCATAGGATCGATTGCCAATCTATTTAGCCTATAATTTTGTGGGCTTTTCTACACATTCTCAACCTTGATATTCAATCTCACTGACACTTGCTATGTTATTGGAGTTTGTCTCTGAATATTTTGTTTGACTAGTTGGCTTAGTGGTTGGGACAGGGTGCTGCCATGTAAACATCCCAGATTATAAATCCCAGCAGGTATAAAGTTTTTCTGTGTTTAATGTGGGATGCTCAGTGAACCCTAAAAACATTTTTGTTCATCTCGTTCTCTCATCATTCCATCTCATTGAAAAAGTCTCATTTGCTCCATATGACTATTGATGGAAGCACCCGTTATCTAGCTAGAACCTGTCTATGGTAGCAAGCCATGGTTTCTTAGTTTTTTTTTATAACAGAATTGTTTTAGTCAAGACATAAGTGTAGATGTGATGTGAGAACACACAAAATTGTATGACTGAGGAACATGATTGGATGACTTAGCTCGATGGGATGACTTTTTCACTGTTCTTGTTCTTGTAATGATTAGGGTCTCTTGTTATCACCTGTATGGTTTGAGTCCATAGTTGTCCCCACTACTTGAAGTATATCTATGGATAATATGGGCTATTCTCTTAGTATTGCCATCTCTAATATGTGTGCTATTGATTTGCTTATACTCACCCTGGTCATCCATCAAATAAAGGTCCCAATAATGAGAACACTAGTGAAACTAAGCTCTATAACAGGGTATGTGTTGTAATATAAACCAAGCTGGCAGCTTATGTTATCAGCGAATGACAGAATCTGTACTGATTCTTTTTTACATTGATTTAACAATGGAATGCATACATAGAGTCAATGCCAATAATTTGTTTAGATATCCTCTTGAACCCAACGCTATTCACCCAGCCCCCTCCTTGTGGGAGGGGTTAGAATCAATTAAAATTCCTTTGAAAAAATGCAAGCATCATAAATTGATTTGATTTACACTACAATTTGTGAATTTCCATGGCCTTCCTACAATAATTTAGAATAGTGACAAGATATTTGTCCTCCTCTCCTACCTCCTCATCCTTGTCAAAGACAAGCTAGGTGAATGTATGCACACTCTCTTCAATCTTGTGCTCTTTCCAATCCTCTCATGTGGGATGCTTTGTGAACCCTAAAAACATTGGTGTTCATATCGTTCTCTCATCATTCCATCTCGTTGAACAAGTCTCATCTCCTCCGTATGAATATTGATGAACTTGTAAGTAGCACAATCTTTGTACAAGAGGTAATATCAAATTTTCTACATTTCCTATCTTTTTCTTCCCTTGATGAATGGTAGCAATGACTCGATTGTTTCATTGTTGAGATATCATGGTGTGAGGGTTGTTTGTCACACTATGAACTCCTGCTAAAACTCAATTATGGAAACCCACCATTGGCATATTATGCTACTATTGTTCACAATTAAGGCAACTTGTACCCTGTACCTTCCAGGCCTTCCAGCCCCAGGTGTAGATGGCAGAGCATTCCATCAATTCTGCAGTTATCAACAGTTCTTTTCTACACGAAGTTTTTGCAATCATTGTTGTGTCCTATCCATCCATTCCATGGCTAGGAATGTCCTTTGGCATGCTCACATGCCCAAGATAACTTGGCATGGCCAATATAATCGTGGAACAACATGAACCTTTAATTTTTCTCCTTAATTAGTAAACTCAAACCTCTACTTCCACCAACTAAAAATTACTTTGGAAACTTGCCGCTAAGTATAGAACCTCTAAGAATTCACTCTATTCAACCTCATGACATGCTATTGCATCCATACTTCAAGCACCTCCAAGTTGCCTCCACACATTGATCTCCCCAATGCTTTGGAATTATTGGATAATTAGTCCAACTACCACACATAATTCTTAAGAAGGTACCTCCTCACGTCAAAATTAACTCTTTTCCATTTTCTTTTATATGACATAGAATGTTGAACTCTTGATTACACCATGATGAAATTTCTTATCAATGTATCTTGTAATAGTGCATCCTAACTGAATGCATCAAGGTTGCATTTCCTTTCATGATAGTATATGCATCTTCAACTTGTCCTAATAAATTCATATTAAAAAATATCCTCCATATCCTTGAGCATTCATCATGTCTGACAAATGCTTCATCCTCAAATATCATAGAATCAATCAAAATTCCTTTGATAAAAATCCAAGCATGATAAATTGATTTGATTTAAACTATAATTTGTGAATTGTGATGGCCTTCCTACAACAATTTAGAATAGTGACAAGATATTTGTCCTCCTCTCCTACCTCCTCATCCTTGTCAAAGACAAACTAGGTGAATGTATACACGCTCTCCTCAATCATTGTGCTCTTTCCAATCTTCTCATGTGGGATGCTCTATGAACGCTAAAAATATTGTTGTTCATCTCATTCTCTCATCATTCCATCTCGTTGAACAAGTCTCATCGCCTCCGTATGACTATTGATGAACTTGTAAGTAGCACAATCTTTGTACAAGAGGTAATATCAAATTTTCTACATTTCCTATCTTTTTCTTCTCTTGATGAATGGTAGCAATGACTTAACTGTTTCATTGTTGAGATATCATGGTGTTCTGGTTGCTTGTCACACTATGAACTCCTGCTAAAACTCAATTATGGAAATCCAAAATTGTCATATTATCCTACTATTGTTCACCATTAAGGCAGCTTGTACCCTGTACCTTCCAGCCCCAGGTGCAGATGGTAGACCGTTCCATGAATTCTACAATTATCAATAGTTCTTTTCTACAGGTAGATTGAAGGCATCAAGTTGTGGGCCCAGCATTGGCATGGTTTGAGCCACAGCGTTCCAGCTTTTCCACACATGAACCAAGATGGCAACTTGTTTTATCACCTAATGACAGAATCTGTACTAATTCTCTTTGACATTGATTTAACAATGGAATGCATAAATAGAGTCAATGCCAATAATTCATTTAGATATCCTCTTTAATTGCTCTGGTAGTATGTTGATGCAGTTAATTCTCCCCAATGACTGTTGTTGCATATTAGATGAATCTCCATTGTCTGCCATGGTTTCTGAGGGTTCTTTTTATAACAGAATTGTTTTAGTAAATTTCTTCAATTGACAGAACCTAACATAAGTGTAGATGTGATCTGACAACACACAAAATTGTATGACTGAGCGACCATGCATTTGTCACCATTTTCCCGATTTTGAAAGTGAACATCTTAGTGATTAATCTTGCTAATAGTTAGCTACAGTGGATTGATTTTCTTGACAGTGGTATTTTTTTATTTTCTCTGAGGTCTGGTGCACTCCTCTCATTAGTTTGATTATGCAGTATTGGTCGCTTGGATTGCAGAACCTAGCCACACTTAAAATCATAATAACAAGCCTGACTACACTAAATTTGTTACACATAATAACAAGAAAAATCATATAAGTATCTAATCTCTTGATTTCAGTGATTAATTTTAAGTTGTCTGTGACAGTGGACTGATTTTCTTGACAATGGTATTTTTTAATTTTGTCTAAGGTTTGGTGCATTCCTGTCATTAGTTTGATTATGCAGTATTGGGCATTTGGATTGCAGAACCTAGCCACACTTAAAATCATAATAACAAGCCTAGGTGCACTAAATTTGTCACACATAATAACAAGAAAACTCATACAAGTATCTAATTTCTTGATTTCACTGATTAATTTTAAGTTGTCTGTGACTGATCAGTGGATTGATATACATTTACAATGACTGATCCTAACGTACAACAGGATCTTTTTTATCTTGGCAGTGGTATTTTGAACTCTGGTATGAAAACTGTGCATTGGATGTTAACTGACATAAGCAGTCTAAGCAGCTCAATAGACATTTGCAGTCCCAAAGGTACACACAATCACTTCTTGTTCTATATCCAGTTTCATTTTTCAACTTGCTATTATGATTCTGTGACTTGTAATTGCATTGCATTACTAAACATAATATTGCATCGAACACTTAGTCATCATCATGGCTGCTATGTCTGAGAAACACAATTTGCAATTAGTCTTGCAAAAGCATCACTTATTTCGTGTGGACAATTTCTCATATCTAATTGGAGACTGTTTATTCGATAGTTCAGAACTTTTGCTAGATTTCCGATACACATCAGTAGAGCTAAGGAAAGGAACAATAGAGTATTTTAGAGGCTATCTCGAAAAACAAGATAGAGAGGCAATTTTGTCTTATGAACATGAACTGCATGAAGAGTCACTTAAAGAAATGCATAACATTAGCAACCGTGAAATCTATTTAGACAAAATGGCTAGATCTGCCTCAAACAATATACCCCTAGGATCTAGAGGTGTATGGGGAGATATTTTCTGTATCCATTGGCTTTCAAATTGGCTGAAAATTCCAATTAGGGTTTGGTCCAAAACAAAGATGAGAGTTCATTTTCACTTCAATTCAAGTGTTACAACAAATACTCATGACATATTATTCCATGACGAGGATCCTCTAAATGGGCACTTCGAACCTTTGGTTCGTAGGTATTCTACAATTGATTGTACCTTCCAACAATAAACCAACACCTCATATGAACAAATGAACTTATGCAGTCACAAGATAACATAGAAACACATCTTCTTCCAAGAAAAGAAGATACAAATGAAATAAAGATATCTCGTAACATAGACACATGTCTTCTTCGAAGTCAAGAAGATACAAGTGAAATAAAGATATCTCGTGCTAACGTTAGGACATCTGGTGTAGCAACTGCAACAAATACTGAGGAAGTTGTAATGTTTCATTCAACGCATTCCTCAAAGAACAATACTGAAGCACAACCTGAAACAAAATGTCAATCTATTGAAACTAAATTAAAACCATCTTGTCACTTAAACAAGCACAAGAAAAGTTTATCTTTGCATGTGCTTAAGGACATTGCTCGGAAAAATTTGAAAAGGCAAAAAATAGGCATTGAGTATAACAAAATTACAATGAAACAACAAGTAGTTCTAGAAAACATATAAGATGTTAGTGAGACAGTGAGATTTTGGTCACTTAGAAACATGTCTACTATGTCTAAGAAACACAATTTGCAATTAGTCTTGCAAAAGCATCACTTATTTCATGTGAACAATTTTTCATAGATAATTGGAGACTGTTTATTCGATAGTTTAGAACTTTTGCTAGATTTTCTTGGCGTCTTGGTGAAGGAGTGAAGCCAGTACCAACTCTGAAACCACTTGTTGGGAATCATAATTGTCGTTAATCCAACTCTGATACCACTTGTTGGGAATCATGATTGACATTAATCCATGTCGCCAAACATACCAGGAGTTGGTTTATCCAATGTCTAACAATCTGCCCCCAATCGTGAGTCAGGTGTGTATGGACTAGTGATACCATGTTAGAAAAATTGAAACAGAGTGAGAGAGATTAAACACACAATCATTCACACTTTGGTATCTTTATTGATCCCAACAATGAAAAATATGTAGGACATAAACACATCTAGATCATGAGTACATCTCATACATTGGAAACAACAACATCTAGACTAACTTCTCTTGTGACTCACAATGACAACTACACATGACATGGAAGCATTACTTCCAACATTATTCAACAATACAATTTAAACAATGACAAATTATGCATGGTATATATATAGAGAAAACCATTTTAGACCTATCTTAATTACTAATTTATGAAACAATAGAAAGGATTAAATCTCTTGACATGTAAATCTTTTTTCATGTTTTGCATTCTCAAAAAAAGTTTGCATATAATGAGATTTGGTCCCTCTAGGCTCTTGGTAGGCCCTTGGTTAAAATATATCTATATTAGTATTATTCCCAATAATATTTTTTCATTTAAAATATTTTTAGAGACACCCATTTTGAACACACCAAATTATACATCGCCCTCACACTGAGTTATAGAATAAGCATTATAGAATAAGTATCTAAGCGCAATCAAATGAAATTATCTATTATACTAATTTTGTATAAAATCTATATTTACTTTCTCTTTTAATTAACTATTATCTTAAAAAAAACTAGTCATATAATAACTTTTCTATAATCTTATAATATTAATCCATTTTTATTATTATAAATTTATAATTTTCATCTATATAATATTAAAAATTTTAAAAACTATATTGAGCAAACCATAAGAAACTAAGTAATCACCTTGGATGCGGGTGCACACTATTGCGTTTAAGTTGATGGGACGGGGGTATAAGGGAAGCCACATGCCTGCCATGCGCGGAGGCGACTTGGAAGGCGGTGGCGAAGGACACCCCTGGACGGCAAGGTTAAAGGCTATGGGACGGCAGCCAAGGAGCATTAACACTCCGACCTCCTTTGGCTGCGTTGCAGAGTTTGGCTCTACCTCACATCTGAATGCCTCATTAATGGCGGGCGACCCTCAAGGCAGAGTATGGAGTTTTATAAACGGAGGCAGCCCTGGCATCACCATATTCACTTGGGCAGGGTCGGGGGTTCCCATTCCGTCACTGGTGCTGACACATTCAGGCCCTGGTCTGATTTATTCCATCCCGGGTCTGTTGGTTCAGCTTGTTTACGCCCCTGTGGGAGCTTTACACTTCAATTCGGCTCAGAACTGCTCTGTCACCATGGTAAGGACTGATCAGCGGATGCTGATTCGTCGCGGCTCTAGTTGTGGAGGGTCTTCGCGCCCCTCAGCCGAGGTGGAAACCCATTCTCCCTGTCACTACCCTCATTGTCACTGTCATTGCCACTGCCCACAATTGGGAGGAGCTAGCTCTCTCAGGCCCAGCCAATTTATGGAGGCCAGCTCACCTGGGCCTTTGGCAACTCCTTACTTCGGCTCTGCAATTTTTACCTTCAACAGCCCCCTGAACCGTCCAAGAATTAATGCCCACGTCTCTGTTCTCTTTATTGATGAAGCCCAGGACGAGGGTGGATCCAGTGCTCCGCCAGAATTCGAGGCCCCGGTTGACTCAGCCAAAGTGTCTGAATTGCCCAAGGTGGACAAGGGGAAGGGCACGGAACTACCAAACACTCAGTTGGAGACGAACCAGAAGCAGCCAGAAGCAGCCGAGGCAAAAGAGGGCCAAGCGCAGGAAGAGGAAGAATATGGATGGTGCCCAATTGTGGAGGAGGTGCCGGAGGACTAGTCTGCTGCCACGTTTCAGGTTCTGTAGCTCGGGTGGGATTCTGGTTCTTTCCTTTCTTTTTGGTCATGTCCATCTGTCTAATTGTCTCTGGTTCATCTACGTGTCGATTATGTTTTAAGTCAATGTGTCAAAGTGGCAATCTTCCATCGTTGAGGCGTAGGGTCGGTTACAGTCTTGTTTGGTTATCAGTTTTGTGGGCGGTTACAGTTGTGCAAGGGTGTCTTTTTTGTCCTCCCGTGTGTGGGAATGAATTTTTTGGTCACAAACGCCCCTGTGAGGGCATGAATCAGGTAACCATCTTTCACTGCTACATTTGGTTGATCCAGAATGCCACTCTTTCTGGCAGATGGATCTTTCAGACAGCATGCTTGTAACTGTACTCTAATTTTTATGTATATAATAGAATAATTTAATCGAAAAAAAAGAAAAAAAAAAACTAAGTAGTCACCCACCTCATTGTAATTACTTACCTCATTGTTTTAAAGTGGAGACTGAGGTCACTCATCTTTTTCCGAAAGCATTTCCACCCACTACCTAAACATTATTTCTTACTTCAGTCACTACGGTTGCATCATAGTACGTTTGTTTCCTCGAACCACTTTGCATTTTATTTATATGTTCTTGGTTCGACATAGGAAGCGTAAAAGTTAGTGTATTATTTAATAGTTTATTTGAAAATAGAAGAAATAGTGTTATGGGATAAAAAAAAGTTAATTAATAAATAAAATGTTTGTTTTTCATTGATTTTAGTTTAAATTTAGTAGATAATAAAAATAAAAAATTCACAATTTGATAAAATTGTATCGTCTAATTTAAATAAAAATAATATTTTATTATAAATTAAACCTACTTAAAATACATTTTATGATGATGATGGTGGTTAACATCCACTCAGACCAAACTTTGGTCTATGTGACAAAAAAAAAGAATTATTTAGTTTGATTTAAGATTTTATTCATATTCTCAAAAAGCTTGGAGAGAAGCCTCCCGAGCTCACTATAATTTTGACATCCTAAAAGGCTAGGAAGGTCATTGCAACAAAGATTATGAAACTGAGATCTAATGTGGTTTTACGCGAGGACATCTAAGAGGAAGTGATTTTCATCCTCAATGTTCATATTCTCACAAAGATGGCAGGTCATTTTCATCCATGGCGTTTCAGGAATTACCCAACGACCCGTTTCTCTATGGAGCTCATGAGAGTTCATTCTAATCTTGGCTATATTAATTTTCTTCTTTGAGCTAGTTAAAATAGAGAGATACTTTTGATCTTCTAGGGTGGGGTTGATGACCTCCTTATAATATCTTAATTTTCTTTTAGCTTCTAAATCTTTTTCACACCACATTTTTTCTTTGAACTTAGAAGTAACAATATTTTTAATATTATTAATGTTTTGCAATGCAACATTCTCCTCAATCTCCCAATGGTTTAACCAGACCTTGTTTGAGCCTTAGGTGGTTTTTTCTCGAATTTAAAGCTAGCTTAGGAAGTCTATGGTCTCCTATGTTATTGAGTTTGTGCTTATACAACAAAAGCCTAGTCATGGCTAGGCTCTCGATAGGGCAAAGACCTACTTCTATAAAGAGAATAGGATAGGGTGTATTGTTTTTAATTTTGAGGTTATACGTTATAAAACACTTATGGATTTGCTCAATCTTTCTCCAAGATTCTCTAGAAACGCTGCAACCCCAAACCTCACATCCATATAAGATAACAAAAGTAACTAAACTAAATTATTAAAAATAATTTTATAAATTAATATGTAATGCATGCCATAAAAACTATAACAATAGCTTTAATACAAATAATTTAGTTGTATAAGACATGAAATCAAATTTATCATAAGTATTTCAATAATATTAAACAATAGCTTCTACAAATAATGATATTGTTGTGACCAGAAAATCTGTTTATTATAGAAGGTGTTTCAATAATTACCTGGTAATATATATAGTATATACATATTATATATAGAAGGTGTTTCAATAATAAACAAAGAGTTATCGGTAGTAAGTCATGGTTGTTGTGAGTCGGAGAGGGAAAAATATAGGAGCGAAGATGCGGACGCCGCGGAAGACTATCGCTCGATCTGGGTTAGGTTAGGGTTTCTGAAACCCTGCGGACACTGGTAACCTGCTATCCCGTTTACTTACCATACGCTTTTTTCGTCCGTCTTTATCGCCACCGTTTCCTGTTGCCGACCGGTATCGCGTCTCTCGGGGGTTAACGTTACCTGCAGCTGTGCTTACGCCCCTTTGCGGCGGTTTCTCATCGAACATTCTGCCGCTACCTATCATTTTCACCGGTCTCTCCGCTCCGCATAGTGCTCACCGTTCCGAGGCGCAGTCGACCATGGAGGATTTGGAGACAGTGGATTACTCTGCTGACCCTTTGGGGGGGGTCTCCATCTGGCAGACCCCTAATGCCAGCTCAGAAGGTATGTATTTTGACGATTACTCAGGGCTTTACTCACAATATTCTCATGGTGAACCGTCCAGGTCTCTGCCGGTAATCCTCCCGGATGTACCCCCCACCTGGCCGGCCCTCTCGATGCCTCCTCACTCCCCAGCGACCCTTGGATTTGTAGCTAGTAGTCTTAACCCTACCCCAGGGTTAGACCCTCCGACTGTTGGTTCATCCCTCCGACCACCTCTCAACCCTAACCTGGCTCTAACCTCCTCCGGCCCCTTGGGTTTACACGGTCCCTCATCCGGCTGCTTCACCTCCGTTCCCCCTCTCACTGGCCCCCCGACTGTTTTTCCTCACGATATCTCAGCTGGTATCCCTGCCTCCTTTCATCCCACAGCACCTCCCCTCTACCCTCCTCAGGCATCTGGACATTCGCAAAACCCTAACCCCTCTGGTGGCCCTAGAAGAAAAACTAAGTGTTTCAAATCAAGGGAAACTGATTATTTCCTCAGACTGGAAGAGGACATCCAGTGGGGCGATACGATGGATTTTGCAGACCGTGTCTTAGTTGGGCGCATCAGGGGTCGAAATTATACTGCGGCACGTTTGAAGGAATGGGCAACCGAGATTTGGGGGCATCACTTGGTTGATATCCCTTTTGTGCAGACCTTTGTGCGGGGATGGTTTGCCCTGAGGTTCGCGCGTGCCGATCACACAAACTGGGTACTGTCCACTCATTGGCACTTTGATCATGCCCCTGTGCTCCTTAAGCGATGGACTCCCTTATTTGATCCTGAGACAGAACAGATTGGGGTCGGACCCATTTGGATTCGATTACCCGGACTCCCCCTTCAATACTGGTCTAAGGATATCTTCAAACGCATTAGCAATGCGCTCGGATCTTACATGGGCTATGATAAATCCTATCTTCAGATGGGCATGATGGCATATGCCAGGATTCTTGTTTACATGGACACCAGGGGAGGCCTATATTAGTTCATCACTATTCAGTGGAGAGATTCGGCGCGTCGACAGATTATCGACTATGAGGGTATTCCATACCGCTGTCGCAGGTGCCATAAAGTCGGGCACCTTCACAGGGATTGCCCGCTTCTTCGGAAATCGCACAGGACGGAACCGGATGAGGCTGCTGATATCACTCGGTCGACTCCCCCGCATCGTTCAGTACCGCCATCTATGCCTCATCAGCACACTCAGGAAGACGAGGCACCTCAGGAGGAATTGGGACCTGCATGTAATGTGACTGCTGCTCCTAACCCGGCACCGCCAACATCCACAGAGGATCAGGAGCATACACTGACCCCTCCGGCGGATTCCGCGGTGAAGGGTATGTCATCTCCTCCCAACTCCTTTTCATCATTTGCATCCTGCACTTCATCGGTCTCATCATTCTCTGTTCAACAGTCTGCACTCTCACTCCCCCTTACATCTCTTACCTGCTCGATCCCACCCCCTCCTCCATTGGCTCCCCCCTCATTGATCATTTCGACCTCGATTCACTCCAGGACATCTCCCCGGTACTCCCTTCGACCTCATAACAAAGACCGGGGCCCGGATGTTGTTGGTCTTGAACCTATAAGTCCCCCATCCTCCCTCAGATCAACAAGAGGTCATCCATCACGTATCTCTAAAGCTAGACACACTGCGGATGCGGAGGTCACCCTCGGGCGACAGAAAACAATCTTTGGGGCCCCTTAGAGCGAAGCAAGGCCCTCCCCCACCCCCCTTATGAAGTTCCTCTCATTCAATTGTAGAGGGTTTGCTAGTACACCCAAAAAACTAGCACTCAGGAGGTTACTAACCTCAGACCGACTGGACATTATTTTTCTTCAGGAGACCCTAAGCCAATCGGACCATCTCATTCACACTCTTAATTCTTGGCTCCCCAACTGGACATTCCATGCACTTGATGCATCTGGGAGATCCGGGGGCCTGGCTATTGGGATTTGTAACAAATCAATGGATATTCGCAATTTATGGGGTGGTAAAGGATTTATAGGCCTTGACATATACGAACATACACTTGAGAGGAAGATCCGCATCATCAATGTCTATGGACCCTGTAATGATCGAGCTACATTTTGGAGATCACTCCTTGAAAGAGGGCTCTTACAAGCGGAGAATATCATCATGGGAGGGGACTTAAATTTCTCCCTGGGCCACTGCGAATCCTGGGGGCATATGGCCCAAGTGGATTCTTTCTCAGATACCATCTCCTCTCTATTGGAGGAACATCATTGGGTAGATATCCCCTCTGCCAGACTTCAGTATACCTGGACAAATAATAGGAGTGGAGACCAGAGTTTGGCCAGGAGACTTGATCGCTATCTCATAAAAGAACAGTTATACAATGATATACCCCGATCTCGATAATGGGTAGGATCTGGTGGCTTATCAGATCACAGACCGATCTACCTGGAGGTTGATGGCCTTACTCACAAAATTAAAAGCCCTTTCAAATTCAACGCCTCCTGGCTTCAAGATCCAACATTCATCCATCTGGTCCATGATTACTGGCAGAATAATCCTATCCGGGATGATGAGGATTTTTCTGCTGGATTTGTCAGGAAGTTAACAGAGCTCAAGCAGATTACAAAAAACTGGGCACATCAGAAGCGGATCCAGGACAACCATACCCTCATAGAAGCAGAAAGAATTATTACTTAGTTCGAGAACTCCACATCTGGCACTTTCAACTCCCCGGAATGTAAGGAACAGTATAACCTACTGATTGCCAAACGGTCTCAAATTTTGAAGGAAAGAGAAGAAAGCATGAGATTGAGGAGCAGGGCTATATGGTTAACCGAAGGTGACAATAATACCAGATTCTATCACAAATTTGCTAATGGTCGGAAAGCTATCAATACCATATGGGAATTAAAGGACCAACAAGGCCACACCATTACTAATCAGCAGAATTTGGCTAGACTTGCCACTGAACACTTTAGTGGTATCTACAAGGCACCAGGGAATGCAAACATACTAGAAATCATGAGAGTGGCAGAACTCTTCCCTAGATACGTGGACCAGGAAATCTCGGAAGAGTTGCTGAAGGAGGTGACTATGGATGAACTGGAAGCCACTCTGAAATGGTTCAAAAAGGATAAAAGCCCTGGTCCAGATGGATGGACCATTGAATTTTACATCTCTTTTTTTGACATCCTGGGGCATGATTTATTGAGACTAGTGGAGGACAGCAGAAGAAGAGGTTGAATATCATCAGCTATCAAATCCACTTTCATCGCCCTCATACCGAAGACTGATAATCCACTCACATTTGATGAATTTCGCCCCATCTCTCTCTGTAACTGTTTGTACAAGATCATTGCAAAGATCTTAGCGAACCGCCTCAAGCCCATCCTCTCACAGCATATATCTTCTGAACAGTTTGCTTTCCTCCATCACAGACAGATCCATGAAGCCATCGCTACAGCACAGGAACTCATGCATACACTACAGATCAAGAAGCAAAAGGGTATGATACTCAAAGTGGATCTATCCAAGGCATTTGACAGAACAAACTGGCTGTACTTCAGACTGCTGCTCACTCATCTTGGTTTCCCTTATGATTTCATCAAATGGATGATGAGCTGTATCACTGATGTACCATACAGTGTCCTACTTAATGGAGAAGCTACTACCTTCTTCACTGCTGAGAGAGGGCTTAGGCAGGGATGCCCACTCTCCCCACTGCTCTTTCTCCTTATTATGGAAGGCCTTAGTAGGATAATCCTATCCACCAGAGATCGACATCAGATTACTGGCATCAAAATTGTGGATAATTTCTTTCTTACTCACCTGTTATTCGTTGATGATATTCTCATATTCCTAAATGGCAGTATCGGTGACTCCTCCTCACTACATAACTCCTTCCATCTTTTCGAACAGGCAACGGGGATGCAGATCAACAATAATAAATCCACAATTACTATGGTTGGCTGCTCGGTGCATGAAATTGCCTATGCCACTCAGCGTTTCCCATTCGTTACCTTGGAGTTAAATGAAGGTATAAAGTATCTTGGCTTTCGACTAAAACCATCTAGA
Source organism: Pinus taeda (assembly GCA_000404065.3). Lineage (NCBI taxonomy): Eukaryota > Viridiplantae > Streptophyta > Pinopsida > Pinales > Pinaceae > Pinus > Pinus taeda. The sequence continues at coordinate 46,026 of APFE031242333.1, forward strand.
TATAAAATTGCAGATTGGTTATGGCTTATCTCTAAAGTAGAGAAGAGACTACAAGTCTGGTATCATAAATATCTATCGCGAGCTGGCAAGCTTGTACTCATCAAAGCAGTCATAGAAGCCACACCTGTCTACTGGATGGCCCTTGCTTGGATCCCAAGAGGCATCCTGAACAGGCTACAGAACATATGCTGCAGATTCCTTTGGAAAGGACACAATCAGGGACGTATTTTCGCTTGGGTGAAATGGGAGACCATCACTAAACCCAAATGTTGGGGAGGATGGGGTATAAAGAGGCTGGCTATTTTCTCTAAAGCACTGGCGGCCAAACTTGGATGGAGTCTACTCACAGCTGACAGTCTCTGGACTCGGGTGGCATATTCTAAATATATCAAGCCCCTGTCCATCTTAGATTGGATATGCATCAGACATGGACATAATAATCATTACTCCAACATATGGAAAGCAGTCATTGACTCTATTTCCCTGATTAGGGATGGCATCACTTGGAGGATAAAAGAAGGCAATGCTGTCCGTATTGGTGTGGACCCTTGGGTCGGTTGCGGGAATTCACACAGACTACCAGCTGATCTCATACTCCAACTACAAGACAGAGGCATCACGCACATCAAGCACATAGGAAACCCTGCTAACTCCTCCTTCCTTCACCAGGCATGGTTATCCGCCAGAGCAATTGGTCTGCCTAACCAATGGAATGATGTTTGGAAGGATTATATATCCGCGCTCGATCAAGCACAGATCAGACTAACAGAGGGACCTGATGAGATTATCTGGGCACATGCAAAAAATGGTGCATACACACCTAAGCTGGGATATATCAGACTTATGGAACCCCATAAACCACCTGATATTCTTTCCTCCTGGAAGTCGATTTGGAAATTCAAAGCTGCACCTAGGACGAGACTTTTAATGTGGAACATCATCTTCGATAAAGTCCCCACTGGTTCTAATCTTATGAAGAGATCTTTCCATGGACCCTTCCGCTGTCACCTATGCCTTAATGCCGACGAAAGCACAGAGCACCTATTCCTTACCTGCAGCTCGACCAACACCTTCTGGCAGTCTATACAATCACACATCCCGCATATGAAGGAATGGCATGGACATTCCATTCAGGAGGCTTGGTCTAACTGGTGCAATGAGAACTCTGGCAAGGCTAAGAACCTCCCTCTGCTGATCTGTTGGGCTATATGGAATGTCCGCAATCAATCAATCTTCCAGCTCAAAATACCGCACTGGCCATCGATCATTTCTCACACTATTGCTGATTATAATCTACTACCTGATGACGACCATTCTGCCCCTCCGAGAACTCTCAGACCTATCCCCATTGATTATACTAAACCTTGGGCTTTTTTTTACGGCTCTGCCCAGGACGAGGGATGTGGGGGGGGCGCTATACTTCACTTAAATGACAGACACTGCTATAAGATTCAAATTAACTTGGGCAGGGGTACCAATAATTTTGCAGAACTCAGCTCAGCCAAACACATCATTCACTTTGCCATCCTTAAACATTGCAAACATTTACAGATTTTCGGTGATTCCAAAGTTGTTTGCAACTGGCTCAATAATGCATCTCATTGTCATGCTTTTGCTTTGGGACACATCCTGGATGAGGCAAAGCGATTGATCTCTTCTTTTGAATCTTTTGTCTGTCATCACATTTACAGGGAACAAAATACCAGTGCAGACTAGCTCTCCAAAGAGGCAGCGCACAGATTAGGAGAAGACTGGTGGATCCAAGAGGAAGACGACGGCACTTTTTATCAGTATTATCACCGTCCTTTTGACGAACCACTGGAATGAAGGGCTACTTGCCCAATTTTCTCATGCAGTTTTTGATTATTACAGTATGTAGATATGGATACTATTCTGTGACATTACAGTGTATATTGCTCTCTGCGAAGAGCCAGACAAAATTTTGATTATAGTTTCTGTACTTATTTTTGATACTCCCGGTGTGGAGACTTTTCTACTAGACAGGCTTGTGCCTGCATTCGAATATGCTACGGCATCTGCAAAATGTAATTTTCTAAACCTTAATGAAAATTACGACTTTTTCCCAGGGGAAAAAAAAGGAAAGAATGTAATTATATAAGGTGGATATGAAAATATTTATTATTAATAATATTTTTTAAATGTTGTATGTCAACTTCATGTTGATCACAAAATTACTTATATATCTCCATTAAATTGAGTAACATATTACTAAAATGGTTTATCCATAAGAATTTTTTACTTTTAATTGCTTTATTTACATAGTTGATATTATAATTTTTGAGCTATTGAAAGTAATGATCTTGAATCTAGCTAAGCTAGGGATTTTTCAATAAACTAGATAGGGTTTTTTGTAGAGACTGAGTATGTCATTATGCAAAAGTAATTTCCTATTTGTTGTTGTTGCATTGGTCTAGTTCTTAACCCATCTAGTGTGATGTGAGAGTGGCCATGGAAAGCACCTTAAGAGGGGGCTAAATCCCTCCTTGGAGAATGTGATCATGGGGGATGGAGTTTCTAGTTCAAGTTGTCATATACAATCAACCCATTGATTGGATCTAGGCCCAAGTTGTGCGAAAGAAACCAAAATGATCCTCCACTAGTGGTGAATTGGAAAAACGATATGCAAGGGAGATGCCACCCTAAGGCAATCAAGGATCCAAAATACAAAGTAAAATTGGACAAAATTGAGAGCTACATCCAACATATGAAGGATAGTGATTTGATATGCAAGTTCATCGACATCTGACCAATACAAATAACATTGTTTGGATGGCTCCAACAACAATGGTAGCTGAAGGGACACATTGATCTCGAGCTTGGAACAAAGGGTTTCTTTACTGTGATTTTTGCAAATCTAGAAGACAAAAATATGGTATTCGTTAAAATATCGTATTTTTTCAATAACGCAGGGCTATTAATGAAATTTGCATAAGAAAGGTACAACCTAAAAAAGGAAAAATTCTTGGGAGACCGAATTTGGGTTCGCCTATTTTTTTTTACAAAAGAATTTTAGGAGGAGGAAATTTTAGAAGGTATTGGAAACATGATATAGTATTTTGTGAAAATATCGAAAGAGGCCAAGTGAGGATGCTACACCTTATATGCAAGGATATGTATGTATATGAATATCTCCCATCCACTACCATAATCAATTGAAATCTCCTAGCATGATGAAGTTTGGAAACAGTCTTTGAAATATGAGCATGTACCATTCAGATGTTGTGGATACGATGAATATATCCATCCCTTAAGTATTTTCCACTAAAACTCATAGAGGAAACAAAAGAAAATTAGCATAAATTAGGCCATGAGCAATTTTAGAAATTTATACCTCGTTGGAAAAATCCTTGAGCACACAATGTGGCAACACCATAGGAGCCCCTCTAGTCCAAAAACCATTATGAAGAATTGATTATAGAAGAGAAATAAATTTCATTTCAGGTTCATCTCAAAAAATAGATCAAGAGAAGGGCAATGGAAAACCAAAGATGGAAGCTCATAAGAGAAAAGTGTCAAAGGAATCCACAAAGAATGCACAAATAGAGGAAATTGATATGCCAAATGTATCAGGAACAGGGAATGTTGATGGGTTGAACAGCATAGATATGGATGAAATCATACTCTCATACATGATTGAAGAATGGATAGGTAAGGACCCAGGAAAGATACCAAATCAACAAAAAACATTATTCAAACAGAGATATTTGCAGTTAAAAAATAGATTTAATGTGACTTCAAAGGGTGCAAGCTCATTTCTAGCAAATCTTGGCATCCAAACATAATGTTTCAAGGACGCTCTCAAGCATGTAAAGGAACACAAAAAGAAAAGAAGTTAAATAAAAAATGAGTTAATATAGGAGATGGGGGATGCACTTGTCAGTTCTGGACAAGTGGCTCTCTTAATGGAGGTGTTTTCCTCTAGTCAATCCAGGCATTCTAGGCACTATCGATATTTCCATGCCCACTTGATGGTTTCAGTTCACTTATTATTTTTCAACTTCACTTGGAATTTACCATTATTGTGGCACAATTTATTACATAATGAAGTATTGGTAGTAGATCATTATTTTATGTATCTTGTTAGTATAGGGGCATTTAGAATAAAAGACATTAACTTTTTTGTTGGCCTTGTTTCTAATTTGGCGTACTATAGCAAAAGGATTTTAATATTATCTTATTTGGTATCAGTTTAATAAAAAAAATATTATTATAAAAAAATATTAAATTATTTAATTAATGTGAAAGTTTGAAATATCATTAATAGTTTTCCTAAAATTACATGTCAAATCCATGTTGAGCACCATGTTAAGTACTAAATAGCTATATATCTGTTTTAAAAATTTAACCTTTCCAAATCTCATATATATATATATATATAGGAGTTGTCTATAATGCGACTTTTTGGAGATTCCGGTGACGGAATCCGGCGGAAGAAATGAGGTTAAATCTTGATTTTTAGCAGTTAAAATGGTTTTTTAACTGCATATTTGGATTCAGCGCCCTAGAAAACCCCTGGGAGCCATTGATTGTGCAGAAACTAGCTATCAAATTTGAGATTCCAATGAATTGCTCCCGGATTTTGACCGGAAAAA
>APFE031242333.1:50795-71594 GCA_000404065.3 Pinus taeda
ATATTAAATGTCAATTTTATATTAAATATGAAAAAAATAGACATCTTTATATTAAATTTCAAAAAAATAGTCCCTCAATCTATGATGGGACATGGGGGGGTGTGCATCGACACCATTCCATGACATATAACACGCATGGGATAGGGCTATACATCACCATAAAGGCCATGACAATACCATAAACATTCTACACATATGAGCAATCCATTTAATGAATCGCAGATGTAGGTTCACACTAGTTTAGGTGTTGAGTTAATGTGAAGTCTCACTAGAGGCCTATCAGGTTAATTATATATGAGAATAGAGGATGGAAGTTATGGCACTATCTAGTCCTATCTAGTTCCCCCATGCAAAATTGTTATTACAAGATGAAGTGGTGATTCATTTCGGAAGGAGGAGGAATGAACAAGGCATGAATGGTTTATTTGTAGTACCAAGACACATTGGGTGATGCATTATTAATTATCATGTCATTTGTTGGTTTAGTCCTTCTTTCTCTCTTGTAGTTACCCTCCTTGGTTTACTATTAAATTCCTTACGTTATGATCATTTTCCTTTGTCGCTTGTCTCTTTCTTCAGCTTCAACTTTCAAACATGTAGTTTTAGTTTTTCATCCTTCTCACTAGCTTCTCCTTCCAAACTTTGGTTTAATCCCTGCATGATATTCATTAGGCATACTCACTCTACATAAGTAGTTCATCTCTCCCACTTGTTGTGCTAACTTTTTTCTTTTTATCTTCATCCCATCTTAGTCCCTTGTTTTGAGTTCTCCATTTGAGACCAGCTTTTGGAGGTTAGTTCTCTTTTACCGTTATTGGGTATGTGTTATATTCCTTGCATGACTACCCTAATATGATGTATGTTGTGTGGAGTGTAGTAGGGGGGTTGCAAGGGGGCGAATACCCCCTTCTTGTGGGATTGTAGGGGGGTGGAAGCCCCCTTACATGAAGGTTCAAGGAAACACCCCGAAAAAAAATATTTTTTGGGTGGTCTTTTGTGTCTATCTTTTATGGTTTTCAAGACATGGTTTTCTCCTTTAGTGGTTTTATGGTGCATCATGGTTTTTCCCGTGGTTTTGTAATTTTAGTTAAGGAACTATAGTTGTATTCTAATGCATGGTAAATTGATTAGTGGCTTATGGATGTTGTGGAATATATATGTTGTATTTTAATATTGTAAAAAAGAATATATTAAAAATTCCTTTTGTGTTTTCCATTGCATCTTTTTTTAATTAAAAAACTATTTGCAATAAATAATTGTATAGAGTTAAAACCTACATTTGGTATCAAAGAAGTTTTGACTTCAACAATATTCATTTATGTCTAATGGGTTTTTCTTGGACCTATGGTAGACCATGTTATAGTGGGAGATATGTGGAACCAATTATTGTGGTGAAAAAAATTGGCAAGCAGTTCAAAAAAGGGATTGAGAAATTCAATGGGAAAAAGTTTTGAGAGTGGAAGTTGAAAATGAAAAATCTATTGGTGGATAGGGATCAATGAATAAATGTGGATCTAATCCAAGTTGTACAAGGAATGAAATGAAATATAGGAGAGGAAATGGAACACATAGAAAGACATATAATAAAGAATACATTAATATAGTTAAAAGCCAACTTCTTTTGATAAATAAAATAATATAATATCATGGAACATTAACTGGCCAGAATGTTGGTAGCTACCTCTAAAGATAGAGATATGATGGCTAGACACATGTACAAAAGCTACTACAATAGGCCAAAATAATAGCCTCTTAACATAAATAAAGAACCCTGGGTATCCAAAACCATAACCATATAAGATGAAGCTCCAAAAGGTTTGTGAGCCCTGAGGTGGTTAGTTAGTACACCAACTTCTTGGGGGCACAAATTTTGCATGCAATGTTAGTTTGGGTTGCATAATATCCCATTGAAAAGAACTATCAATCTCAATATTATTATATTATATTACTATTTGTATATTATATTTAATTATCTTATACATAAAATTCATAAATTTTAATATGTTTTTTTGTTAATGATAAAAAAATGTATTATTGCATACAACAAAATATATTCTTAATAAAATAAAAATAAATGATAATATTTAAACTCTATGAATGTAATTTTTCTATATAATCAACATGATGTTTAGGTTTGTTTTTTTGTTTTGTGTAATTGTGCATCAATCTATGAAATGCAACGTTTTATGTATTTGAAGCTGAGTGGAACATTATTTTTAACACTAGATTTTGTAATATTGATATCATAGTCCTATTGATGCTCTAGGTTATCTGAAGCGAGGATGTTTGCATAAGGAAAACATATTCACAATTTTTCGAACTTATCAATCTCAATATTAGACAGCACATGGTTAATCCATTTATATTTGACACTTTGGAAAGTCAAGTAACAAAAGTTTGACACAAAATTTCTTTCCAATATATGTTAAACCATAGTGTTGCTATGCATATGGATTAATAAGTAAGATCCAAGTCTTAAAATTTGAATTAATAGAGCATTGGACACAGTGTAGCAGATTGTTGGACACAGTATGTGTTGAATATGGTATACATGGTGTGTGTTGGACACAACATTGTCACTGATTGAAACCTATGATTGATCTTGGATATTGATGTACAGTGATTGATGTCAACTGTAGCATCAAGTTGGTTGTTTAGGTCATTAGGAGACTACCATCATAGTAGAAAAATAATTGAAGAATCCTTAAAAACATTATAATTATAGTTGATGGATGAATGGTTCAATGGCTCGTTGGTAGAATAATATCAAGTCAAATGCCCAACAAACTTCAGGGTTGAATGGTCCTCAAAAATACCTTTTCAACGGCATATGATAGTCCAAAAAATTTGAATAGTCCAAAAAATTTCCAAGTGTTGAAGAATTTTGTTGGGTATGTATTCTTGAAAGGAAAACAAGAAGTGTGTGGCAAAAGGGCTGAACCTTGTATTTGTTCAGGGTACTTCATTTGTTTGGGAAAGTTTGACTATTCAGGAAAGACAATTGTTAAGGAGCTTAGGTGTTTGGCATGCTTAGATTTAGTGCAACCACAAGAAAAGGCCTGAAACTAATTGTATTTATGTTTGCACGAATAGATGATGTAGTAGAATGATGTGGTCAATGAAGTTATGTTGACTAGTGTTGGACACCTAATCCTCTAAGGGTTGGTGTGAAAGTGTGAACGCTGAACAACCAAAGGGAGTCCAAGGGACCACTTGGAATATGAAACCAAGGGTCGCTCCTATGTATTATAATTGTATATCATGTCCATAATAGATGTACTCTCATGCTTATCATTCACACTTTGTTTTTGCCATGTATGTGTTTAACATGGTATCATAGCGGGCCATATCCTTCCATGCTCCAATTTGAGCCACTTGTTTTGTGGTCTCTATATACATGTGAGTTTTGTCTTTCCCCTAATCAGAACTGCCACCTTCTAGAACGTTTTACTCTCTGCATAAATACCTATTTCATTACTAAGCGGATTTCACAGAGTATCGGTACATTTTTCTTGCCATGCCCCTATAGATTTGACCTCTCAGCATGAATCTTGTTGAGTTCTTTTCCACGCCTGTTAAATCTGCCTCTAAATTGGTCAGATGTGCCACTTTGAGCAGTCAAACATTTACTCAGTTTTGTTGATTCTCTGCCTCATCTGTCAGAAACGTTTCATATTCTCTCCTCTGTATAGACTGACCTAAAATTCCATTCGATAGAACTGTTCTAACAGCTGACCTAACATTCACACTGTGAGGAATGGTAGCGAAAGCCCCTATCGTGCTAGATAACACTTGGTTCAAATTTCCTCTCGGTCAATATGGTTTTCGATTTTATTAGAGACAGAGACTGAATATAGCAGTGGGAGTGGCCTCTATGTTGAGTACTTTAATCATGGTTGTAGCAATTCCATCGTTCGCAGCGATGTGAAGCTGACCAAGATACTTATAGACGAACATTTGGAATCCCATCTTGCAGCCTCAGGTGGCTTGATAAACAACAAGGTCTATTCTCTAAAGCTCGTCTGATCGGCCGGCCTGTGGACTAATTTGTTTTTGGACTTCTGGTGTGCTAGTGCAGAGCTTCCCTACCAGAAAGGCAGCCGTCATTTTTAGTCACCTCGAGCGTCGCTTTGGTGTTGAGGACGCTCTCCAGCAAAATTTTTCTGCTCCCTTTCTGTGGCTTCTCAAACGGGACTTCGCACCATTGATGGATAAGGTTGTGCAAGGTGTAATTAGGAATGAGGTCTTTGTGCAGCAAAACCTGGCCGCTCTTCGGGCAGGTGGAATGGTCATCCTCGATCTAGAGATTGATGGAAAACTAATCATATGTTTTCCCCGTCGAGACGATGACCGGGTCTGGCATCAAATATAGGGAAATCGGGCAACGGAAATCGTTCGGAATGGCATAAACCTCCTCGCCATTAACTTCAGCCACTAGAGACTTGACATTAGAAATTTTCTCCACTTGTTATATCTCTGACACTCCAAATAAGATGAATGTTCAGTATCGAATCAAGCTGATCAAGTTGTTGATCAAAGAAACCATCGCCTCAGGACCGCCAGTGTTGCTCTGCTCATGAATCCTCTCTATTTATCATATCAATTTGAGATTTGAAATCATGTTCTGTATCTTTAAGAGGTGCTTCCTTCACTCCTAGTAAGTTGCTAAACTTCTTAAGGCGGTCCTCTAGCTGTCTGATTACCTCAACAGCCTTCATGGTTCGCTCTCCGAGGTAGTTTTCATTCTTTTGAGCACCATGGAGCTTCTCCTTCACTTTCTGCAAATGCAATTGTTGATCATCAACAACTTTGTTTAGCCGAAGGTCATGATACATGAGTTCCACATACACCTTATGTGCATATTCAACGTATCTTTCATGGATTAATTTGTAATAATCATGAAGAATAGAGCGGCCTTCAATAGAGTCATCAGTCAAAGACCATCCCGATGATGAAACTTGAGGAATAGGAATGTCTTTTGGCCCAAGCAAAAGTTCTTTACTCATAGTCTCCATACTTCCCATTTAGTGACTGCATATGAGCAGTGATAACAAGTTGTAAATTAAATTAAATAACACTACGGAAGTTCTCAGTTTGAAAATCCCATGAAAGAGTAGAACTAAATTGTAGTAGAAATTTGGTGCATGTACAAATCGGAGGTTGGTTCTTCTAAGAAAGTTGGTGCTCACTGATATGAAGGGGTTGGAGCCTTCTATGAGTTGGTGCTCACAAAATAATTTATGTAAATAGAGTGGGTGTTTTGAATTTACATCATAATAAAAATAAGCTTTGGTTTTTTTTATCCCATAAGGATTTCCATGTTAAAATCATCATGTACAATTATGAATGTATTTTATTGTGTGATTGTGTGATTTTTGTTTTAAAAATAAAACTTTAGAATTACTAATCCCCCTATTAATTCTTGATTCCCAACGAATTGTATAAGAGTGAGTTCCTTCAGGAACAATTTAATCGTTGGAAGTTAGATCCACATGAATCATGGAATAATAGGCAAGCCATGATATATACTCAATTTGAGTATCAATATTTGATGGGGTTAATTATGTATTATGGAAAGTCATAATGGAAGCATGCATCATGTCTCTTGGACTGGATGTATGGGCAACAGTAAAATCTAGATACATTGATCAAGAAACTCCACCTACATATCCTGATGAAAGGAAATCATACAATAATAAAGTAAAGGCCAAGAATGCAATTGTAGTTGGTCTTAACCAATCTGATTTGGTAAACTTGATGCATTACACATCAGCTAAGGAAGCATGCAAAAAGCTCAAAAACAATTATGAAGGAGGTGAAAAGGTAAAGCAATCTAAACTACAAAACTATAGAATGAAATTTGAAAGTCTTAAGATGAATGAACAAGAAAGCATTAATGAATACATTCTTAGAGTTGATGAAGTATCCAATATGACTAGAGGAATTGATGAAAATATTGAGGGGATGTTTTTCAAAAAGGTTTTAATATCACTCCCAATGAGATTTAATGCCAAGATCTCATATATAGAGGAGATGACAAATTAAAGACTCTAACTATAGAACAGTTGCATGGAACTCAACAAATGCACTACCTCAGCTACCCAAAGTTATTTTATGGTAATTTTTATAAGTGCCATAACTTTGGTGATAAAGTTATTGATTGTAGAGCAATTAAAGTTGAAAGAGATGAAAATTATAATTATAATCACTTTCAGCTTGGTAGATCTAGAAGGTTCTCTACTACACATAGAAATTTGTTCTTCCCTCCTATGAATGAGATCGAATATTACAAATGTCATGAAAATGGTCACGAAGATAATTAATGTAAAAGCAAATCGTTTAAGTCTATTGAACAACAAAAGTCAAAGAAGTTAGGTCCTCAAAAGAATGAAAAGAAGTGGAGACAAATGAAAGAGGAAACAGAGGAATGTGGTGTTGTGTTGTATGCTCATGACTAGGAAGAGAAGTGGTATGTGAAAAGTGGTTTCTCAAAGCACATGACTAGACACAAGAGTAATTTCTTATTTCTGAAAGAAAATGGAAAATACAGTGTTAAGTTTGGCAATAACCCAACATAAATTAAAGGAAATGGAACCATTAGTATAGACAAGAAGACTAAGGCTCAAAATGTCGTTTATGTGGACGGCCTCAAACACAATCTTCTCAGCGTTAGCCAAATGTGTGAAAATGGCTACGATGTCATTTTTCAATCAAAATATTATGAGATCAAAAGGGTAGATAATGGAAAGTTGGTTGGAAAAGCAATCCGAACTCCCAATAATGTCTATCTTCGATGGTTCTAGGGAAAAGTGCTATCTCAACAAAGATGATGAGACTGGGCTTTTGAATAGAAGGATGGGTCATGTTAACTTTGACACTCTAGTGAAATTCAGCAAAGCAGAGGAAGTAAGGGGTTAACCAAACTATCAAAAAAAAAAATCAATATGTAATTCTTGTCAATGTGGAAAACAAACAAGGTTGCAATTCATGAATAAGGAGAATTCAACAACCAGACCATTGGAACTAGCCCATATAGACATCGGTGGCCCCACAAGAACACAGAGTCCAAGAGGTGAGAAATAAATTATTATTTTCATTGATGAATTCACTAGAGCCACATGGATAATGCTATTAAGAAAAAAGTCATATGTGTTGATAAAATTTATGGTATTCAAGGCCTAGATTGAGAGCGAGAAAGATTTGAAGATCAAGTGCCTACAATCAGATAGGGAAGGAGATTTTACTTCAAGGGAATTTGAATAATTCCTTGAACATCATGGCATCAGAAGGAAATATTCGGTTGCAATAACTCCTCGGAAAAACAAAATGGTAGAATTAAAGAACAAAATTATTCAAGACATGGCTAGGGCCATGATGGATGAAGGAAATATGGCACACACCTTTTGGGAAGAAATAACCCAAGTTGTTGTCTATTTGATCAATAGGACTCAAATAAGACTAAATAGTGGTAAGACTCCCTATGAAATATGGAAAGGGAGATGAGCCTCAGTGAATCATCTTAAATTGTTCAAGAGAAATTTTTATATCAAGAGGAATGACAAAAATCTCAGTAAGTTTGATTTTCGTGCAGATGAAGGCATTGTTCTTGGGTATGCAAACAGAAGAGAAGACTACAAGTGTTATAAATAAAGGATTAAGTAGATTGAATAATGCATATATGTCAAAGTAGATGAAGATGTACACCATACAACAATGAATCAAGAGAAATCAGAGATGGATGGGGGTTCTGTGTACAAGAATGAAGGACTTGAAGAGATGGAGGAAGAATAAGAAGTATATTTACAAGAAGAAGAGGATGAGGAGTTACAAAATCATCTCGTAAATACAAAAATCCATCAAGATATGTTCAAAAGCAACATCCTGAGAGTTAGATAATTGGAAGTAAATATATAGGTGTGCAAACCAAAAGAACATTGCAGTGATCCATAGACAAGTAAACTTTGCACTACTCTCATAGATAGAGCCCAAGAATCTCATTGAAGGAAGCGAGGACTAGTTTTGGATCAAAACCATGAAATAAGAACTCGATCAAATAAAGAAAAATAGGACTTGGGAATTTGTTTTGAGACCAAAGGAGAAGAATGTCCTTAGCATAAAGTGGGTTTTCAAAAACAAGTTAAACAAATATGCTCAAGTTGTAAGACATAAGGCAATACTATTTTGTAAAGGCTATGCCCAAGTCAAAGGTATAGATTTCAAAAAAACCTTTGCTCCATTAGCCAGATTAGAGGTAATAAGGATTTTTTTGGTGTTTCCATCTTATAATAACTTTAGAGTGTATCAAATGGATGTAAAGTCAGCATTTCTTAATGGAGAATTGGAAGAGGATGTATACATTGAGAAACCAGGATGGTTTTTACTTTCAGAAGAAAAAGACCATGTTTGCAGACTAAGAAAATGTTTGTATGGGTTGAATAAATCCCCAAGAGTATGGTATGCTAGACTGGATAAGTATCTACAATAGTAAGGATTTAGAAGAGGAATAGTAGACAACAATTTATACATCAAATATGAAAATGACAACATGTTGATCATTGTTGTGTATGTTGATGACATCATTTTTTGAAGCAATCTGGAGCAAATGGGACATCAATTTGTTGAGGCAATATAAAAAGAGTTCAATATGTACATGCTAGGAGAGTTTTCCTTTTTCCTTGGGTTGTAAATTGCTCAGTCACAAAAGGGTATTTTCATCTCTCAATTTAAGTATTTGAAAGAAAATTTGAAAAAGTTTGGGATGGATGATTGTAAACCTGTGTATACACCTATGGTGAATGACTATAAAATGAGAAAACAAGATGTGTCTCCCACTGTAAATAAAATGACTTACAAATCCATGATTAGAATCTTGTTATACCTAACTACTTCAAGACTGGATATTATGCAAGTAATATGGCTAGTTGCAATATTTCAAGCAAATCCAAAGGAAAGCCATGTCAATGCAGTAAAGAGGATATTCAAATATCTTCAAGGCACAATGGACTATGGATTATGGTATGAATGAGGTAATGAATTTACCTTAAAATCTTATATTGGTCTCGGTTGGGCTAACTGTGTTAATGATAGAAAGAGTACAAGTGGACAATGTTCTTCTTAGGAAATTGTCTAGTTTCTTACTTAAGCAAGAAAGAAAATTCAATATCTTTATCTACAATAGAAGCAGAGTACATAGTTGCAACTACTTGTTGTATTGAAATTATGTGGATGAAGCAAACATTAAAGGATATCAAAGTTGAATTTAACACTCCTATTCCCATTCTATATGATAACACGAGTGTTATTAGAATTTCCAAAAAAATTGTTATGTAATCTAGGACCAAGCACATTCCAATTAAGTATCATTTCCTACGAGATCAAGTTGCTAACAGTGTTGTGATATTGGAATATGTGGCTACTAATGAACAAGTTGTAGGAATTTTCACCAACCCACTACCTAGAGAACCCTTTGAGTACCTCAGGCACAAACTGGGAGTGGTATCTCCCTCCTCAAAATGACTCAAGAGTATTTGATAATTTACAACTACTCTGTTTCAGAAGAAATATGATGAGTATGTTGTAGGGGAAGCATAAGGAAATGTTCAATTGTTGCATGTATGTGTATAGGAAGAGTTGTCATCTAGTAATAAGGTACGATCTAAGGGGAAGATATGCCAGGCATGTATATCCTTTTTCATTGATGTCAAAGGGGGAGAAGATATAATGTTTAAAAATAGTGGACCTCAGAGGGAAAAGATATAATTCTCAAACATATTGGACCTCAAAGGGAGAATAAGTGTGGAGCATCCAAATCAAAAGAGAAGGAACATATGACAAGGGAACAGATGTATGCCTTTGTGGTATAGAGAGGATAGTTCAAAGAAAACCAGACACAATGCATAATCATCCATGTAGGTATCACGTTTAGGGGGAGTATTGGATGTGGAGAATAATGAGCCTTATCGGTGTCAGGGGGATTGTTGTTGCACATAATATGATATGTGATATTGATGCATGTCATTGTCATCAATGCCTTAAATATGTTTGGCACGATTTCCATCAATTCCAAAGGGAGATATTGTTGGACACATTGTGTGTTGAAGATTGATGGACATAATTTTGTCATTAATTGTCACCTATGATTGATCTTGTACATTTAATGTACACTCATTGATGTCAAGTGCAACATGAAGCTAGTTGTTTAGGTCATTGGTAGAGAACCATCATAGTAGTAGAATAATTAAATAATCCTTTAAAACATTATTATTATAGTTGGTAGATGAATGGTTCAATGGCTTATTGGTTGAAGAAGATCAAGTCATATTCCCTGCCAAATTACATGGTTAAATGGTTCTCAAAAAGACCTTCCCAATGGCATATGATAGTAAGTTCTAAGTGTTGAAACAAAAATAAGAAGCACAAAATAAAAGGGTCAAAACCTGCATCTATTCAGGGTAGTTTAGCTATTCAAGAAAGTTTGGGTGTTTTGGAAATTTTGGTTATTCAGGCAAGTTTGGTTGTTTGGGAAAGATCGATTATTTAGGAGCTCAGGTGTTTTGGATGCTCATCTTTAGTGCAACCATGAGGAACGGCACAAACCTAACTTTATTTATGTTTATATAGATAGATGATGTGGCAAAAATACGTGGTTAATATTTAAGTGGCACTGACTAGGTGTAGATGATGATGTGGCACATTATGCAAGTGACACGGGGCATTCATTTTTGGTATTTTTAAATGGCCAAGTGGGCCAAATCCAAGTGACATGTGGAATTAATTAGAGGCAGTCACATGGCAATAATGGTGTCAGCTTGATAGTCGCAGATGATGTGGTATAACATCATGATATGTGAAAAAGGTTTATGTTTGGAGTTAATTTCTAGTGTTATAGAATGTATGAAATTCTATGAAAACAAAGTGGTGGGCCTAGAATGAAATCCTTGTTTAGCTAGTTAGGAGTTTGAACTTCACAGTGAAGTAATTGTGGGACTCGAACAAGATTAATTTCAACAACTCGATAGTCTGGGAGCTTAGGGGTTTTGCTTGAGTGCATCATCAAACAAGGATTGAATCCTAATAGAAGCTTAAGTGCATATGTGGATTAAAACTCTGATCACGATCTTAGGCTTATGGTAGAAGGAGCTCAAATTGCCAGGGCTAATACTATTGAGAATTTGGCTCCAAGATTAGTTATGAAAGAAAGGAGTTCATTACATAGTTAGATAGTGAAGTAAGGTGCAAAAGATGAGATATGATTGTTGATTTGAAGTGATGGATAACCTCCAGTAGAAATAACATCACAAGATTGAGTTTGTGCACTAGCACGATCGCATCTGAAGATTGAAAATATTTAAATGAAAAGCATGGTTGGTGGAATAAAAAAAAGTGAGTTTCTTGGCATTTTAATGTGATGGGACAGAGTTTCAGAGGAGATCTATAGTAAAATACGACAGGAATGAATTGAAAAACTCATTGATCCAAAGAATAATTATTCGATGTGCTTGTTCTCGAGTGGTAAGAATATGGAATAAAAAGGAAGAGTGGTAGTGAAGTGAAGTGGGTGAAATCTAGAGAGAGAGCACATAGAGTATAATGAGTGTAATTAAGAAAAACATAACTAGATAGTGAATGTGTAAGAAGAAGATCATAGTTGTAGATTGTGTTTGTATGTGTATCTGTAGAAAAGTGAAGAGATTGTTAAGGCATATGTGAGCTACTAAAATGATTAGATGTGAGCAGTGATAACAAGTTGTAAATTAAACTAAAGAACACTATAGGAGCTCTCAATTTGAAAATCCCATGAAAGAGTAGATCTAACTTGTTGTAGCAGATTGGTACCTGTACAAATTTGACGTTGGTGCCTCTGAACAAGTTGGTTCTTGCTAATATGAGGGGGCTGGAACCCCCTGTGAGTTGTTTCTCACAAAATAATTGATGTAAATAGAGTTGGTGCTTTGAATTTACATCATAATAAAAACAAGCTTTGGTGGATTTTCTCCCAAAACAATTTCCACGTTAAAATCACTATCTACAATTGTGAATGCATTTTATTATGTGATAGTGTGATGTTTTCTTTAAAAAGAAAAAGTTGATATTTTATTCACGCCCCCCCCCCCCCCCCCCCCCCCATTCAGTAATTCTAAATTCCCAACACAGAGAACATATAGTTTGTTGTTTGCCATTTTATCAAAAAAATAAACAAAATTATGTGTGTCATTATTATTATATTATTGTAATAGCCATTACATTATACTTTGTATGGACATGTTACATATTAAGGAATATATATCTGCACATGGGATATTATTTCTCTGTAATGTACCTCTAAATTTACACATAAAAAAAATTGTTACATTTGCTTAATCCAATATTGATATGATACCTTTGGCATTTTCTAATGAAGTTGTTCTTTAAATGAGTTTCTTCTCTTATTACACATTTATCTTCTACTATAACAAATTATTTATTTGGTCTAACTCCTTGCTCCCATTTGGTTGTAAACCTCAAGACTTGTTGACTAAACAAATTCTCCCAAGGTTACTTAGATTTTATATCTCTATAAGAAAGTTATTATACCTCTACGCCTAACTCTATATATATATATATCAACTTTAAAGGCTTACGTATGATATTTGTGGATAGATAAGAGTCATTTAAGCATGGTAAAACCTATGGTTGAGGGTTTGTTTCCACCTTTTGTGTGTTTGACAAATAAGGTGGAAAAAAACCCTCAACCATAGGTTTTGCCACACTTAAATGAATCTTATCTATCCACAAATATCATATGTAAGCCTTTTTACTCACAATAATTGTTATATTTGATATATTGTTTGTTTTAAGTTGTTAGGCCATGTCTCAACCCCTTGCTATAACACATGTAACTTTTGGAATCACGATGTGTGGGACCTTTGTATACTTGTCATGCAAGAAACAAAGGATTTCCCTACACATGTGATGAAGTCACAGGTGGATGACATAGATTAACCAAGGCAATTGAATGGTGGTAAAGGGTTACGAAATGTTTTGGTTGGAATAATTATATTTCCGATCAGGTCATTTGGTATTGAACACCTCTGCAGATCAATAATCCCATGGCATAAGCTAGGGTTTCAACCTCATGATTCATTTGCTTCTCTAGTAATTAAATATTCGGAGCTCCCTTAGATTTGTAAAAGACCCAGTGGACCCCAAGTTTATGAAGGGTGTTTACGTTATCCCATGCTCTTGCAGGACTCCCTATATTGGTGAGACTGGTCGCTTGATTAATCAAAGGGTTGGTGAGCATGTTGTTGACATCAAGAATGGCAGGACTCGCTCATCTGCTTTGGCAGCGCATGCAGATAAAACTAAGCATCACATTTGCATTGAGGAGGCTCAATTCGTTGCCAGGGTTAGTCATTTCCATCATTTACAGTATTTGTTGTTGATTTATTCTTCATTAGAGTTTCTTTTCTTGACCCTTCCTATTTTCTTTAGTATGTTATCATCATATTGGTTCTTAACTCCTTTTAGTATGTTTGTTATTTGTTTAATGAGCATCAGCCCCATATTTTATTGTTGACCCTGTTTTATTTATTGATTACTTTTCTTTGAATATAAATAAATAAATAAATATATCTATATATATATATGTATATATAGATATAATGGAAAATAAATAAAATAAAACAAAAACATACACAAGTCAAAAGATATATATATATATATATATCTTTTGAATTGTGTATGTTTTTGTTTTATTTTATTTATTTTCCATTAATTATTTTTATTTAGTTTATTTTATTTCCATCAAATATTTTTATTTATTAAATGATCTTGTCTCGATTAGGGTCTTAACTCCTTTTTATAATTTTTGACTTCCCTCTTTGTTTGGAGTTTGACTTTAATTTTTTTATTCTTGTTAGTTTTTGTTTTTTTTTAATAATTTAATGAACTAATATCCTAATTTAGATATTATTTTTCAAAAACTAGTCATTTAATATAGTCATTACTGAATAATATTTGTTTTTAATATATTAAATAAATTAATATAATAATTTAAATATTATTGTTCAAATATAGTCGTTACTTAAAATTTTGGTCTCTACATTGTTCTCTATTTAATCCTTTGCCATGGTCTGCCTCTTCATCTGGTCCTGATGATGAACCTCACTTGTTGGTTCGAAATATATTGGCCAAAAAAAATTCTCTTATGTGATTTCTATCGAAAGACTTTGCTTAATGATGTCTTATTTCATGGTGTGCCTAGTCTTTAACCCTCCCGGTCATTGTGTTTGAATTTGCAAGTGGAAAACAAGCGACTAAAGAAACATTGTTTTTTATTTTTCTCACTAAAATGTTACAAACTTGCATTTAAATTCATCCTATTTCGTCTCCACATATGTGAAAGATAAATTGGCTAACTTTTATCTCTAATTTTATTGTTTATTCAAGTCCTTTCTCTGGTCTCTCTAAGTTTATTCTGCTAAAAAACATTTGTTCGTCGAGTTTTTTTTAATCTAATTAATTTTTCTAAAAGGGTTTTTCCAAAATATGCTCCCTATAGTTGAGGGTTGCAGAGGCATAGCTGTCGGAACGGGCCAACGTCGAATGCGGGAGGACCCGGTACAGCAGTCAGGTCGGAGCAGGGAGGAGGGCAGCGGGGCTGCAGTTGGTCAGTGGTTGCAGGCAAGGGCTATTTTAGGAGATTTCAACGGCAAAAGGGATTTTAAATCCCAGATAACGCCCTGAGCGAAATGGGAGAGCCAAGGGGGGGGGGAGAGATCCCCTCCTTCAAAAACATGGTAATAGGCGAGACGAGCACAAGAGGAGAACAGCATACTGAGAAGGAAAGTCATGCCCCAGTAATGGGCAACCTGTGGCAGAAAAGAATGAGAGGAAAATGCCTACCTAGGGCTCAAAAACAGCCAAGGTATGTCGTTCCCAACAAAAAATTGGAGGAATATAACTGCTGCATGAGAGACCATGCCTTAATATGTAGGTTTGTTGGGTATTAGCCTTCTAAGCGGGAACTCTACAGATGGATCGACCAGAGATGGAGACCTAGGGGAGAGGTAGATCTCAAACTTGGAGCCCAAGGTTTTTTCACAGCAATCTTTTCCAATCTAGAAGATAAGAATAGGATCTTTGAGGAGGGACCATATTTCTTGAACAATGCAGGCCTGTTCATGAAATTTTGGGAAGAGAGATACAACCCCGAAAAGGAAAAAATGCTTGATGCACCAGTCTGGGTCAGGCTGTTTGGGCTTCCTGATGAGTTCTGGGACCCTGAAATTCTGGAGGGAATAGGCAACACGATTGGGAGCTTTGTTAAAATTGCAGAGGCTACGAAACGAAGTAAATACAATGCTTATGCGAGAATCTGTGTTTACATAAATCTGGCAGATCCTCTCCCGGAAAATGTCGAAGTAGAGTATCATGATGCAATCTGGAAGCAGCCAATTGATTACGAACATATTCCTTTCCGATGCCGCATTTGCCATGAATATGGCCACTTATACAGGCAATGCCCGCTGAATAAAGAAGAAGAGTCCAAAAAAAGCCAGGCGAATCCACAGAGATGTACTGAGAGAATGGAGGATCCGGAGAGAGGCTTTCAGCAGGTAGTAAGGAAGAAGAACCAGAATAAAGAGGGACCAAAGACTCAATCTCAGAAGAAACCCAGCCAAACAAGTAATCAAAACAAATTTCAGGCACTGCATAGCGAAAATGAAGAATATGAAGTAAACCTGGAAGACGATGAGGACCCAGAGGACACACCCATGGAAATAGTTGGAGAGGAGAAAGGAAAAGAAACAAATTTAAGCAAAAAAAGCAGAGAACAACCAGAGGAGAAGTCAATAGAAACAAAACTGGAATCTCAGATGGAAGTGGAAAACCCGCCTGAAAACGAAGCAGAAGAGGAGAAAATCATGAGAAGGCTTCTCCAGGAATGGAAGTATCTGGACAGCAGGTTCATACCTGGAAAACAAAAACAGCCATATAAGGAAGTCTTTCAGAAATACAAGGAGAAAAAAGGAGAACCCCCGGACAAACTAGCTATGATAGAAAGTGAGCAGGGAAATGAAGATAAAGGAATGGGCAGCTCTGGAAAAAACAACAGAAAAAGAGGTCGGAAACCAATGAGTGAAACTATCCAGATGGTGGGAGAAGTATTGATAAACTCAAGTAAGGTGATACCTCTGTCGGAGGTATTCTTCCCCTCTTACAAAAAGTTTTAAATGATAGTTATCAGTTGGAATATTAGGGGTTTGAACAGTAGAGGTAAACAAAGGTATATGAAGGATAAGTTGAAAAAAGAGAAACCTAGTATTATGATCTTGCAGGAAACAAAGATCTTGGTTCAACAACTCGAAGAAATAATAGAAAAAAGCAGACTACAATATCAAGTGATTGGGCAAGATGCAATCGGTTCTGCAGGAGGTATTGCATTCCTGTGGAATCCTAATGAAATCATCTTAGATAACTGGACCAGTATGTGCGGAACCCTTACTGGGCTAGGTAGGATTGTAGGAACCAAACAACAGGTGGTTATTTATGGGGTCTATGGCCCCCCTTCTCCTGGGAAGAAGGAGCAGTTCATAAACAGTTTCAAATATGTCCGCAGACTTTACCCTGAAGCTGCTTGGATCATTGGTGGAG
This sequence comes from Pinus taeda, assembly GCA_000404065.3. Lineage (NCBI taxonomy): Eukaryota > Viridiplantae > Streptophyta > Pinopsida > Pinales > Pinaceae > Pinus > Pinus taeda. The sequence continues at coordinate 67,434 of APFE031242333.1, forward strand.
ACTTCAACTTGATCAGATCCCTGGAAGAGAAAAAAGGAGGGATTAGGAGGATGGACCACTTCATGGACAGTTTCAACGATATGATAGAGGAACTTAGGCTTGTTGATATCCAGACCATTAATGGGACCGACACATGGAACAACAGAAGGGGAGGAAAAAACCAAATTGCATCTAAATTGGATAGATTCCTAGTTTCTGAAGCCATCATGAACAAAGATGTTTTTGTGGAGGCCAAGATCATTCCATCTTTGGGATCTGACCACTGGCCGATTCAATTAGAGGTTGATATTAAGAGGATTCAGGGGAAAAGGCCCTTCAGATTTGAAGCTTTCTGGTTGAGGGACCCTGATTTCATCAAGAAAGTAGAGGGCTGGTGGAAACAATGTACGAGTCAAGGCAGATGTAAAATGCACACGTTCCAGCTAAAATTGAAAGAGCTGAAAGGTAAAATAAAAAAATGGAACAAGGAGGAATTTGGCAACATTCTGGAAGATAAACAAAAACTAGAAGGGGAAATGGAGGATCTTCAGCAGAAGATAATTTTGGAAGGAAGAACAGAGGAAAGCATCAACAGGGAGGGGGTAATCATTGGAAGATTGGAGGAGAGACAAAAGCAAGAGGAGATCTTGTGGCGCCAAAAATCAAGGATAAAATGGCTAAGGGAGGGGGAAAGAAACACTAAATTCTTCCACCAGGCTGTGATTAAGCATAGACAGGGAAACAGGATCCTATCAATCAAAAATAAAAATGGGGCAAGAGTGGTGGAGCAGAATGAGATTGAGCAGGTCTTGGTGGATCACCACAAGGAAATTTTAACAGAACCTCAAATTGACAGAACGAGAGCCATTCATGAGATCTGCTCAATTATTCCTAGCCTAGTCACTGAGGACCATAACAAAGCACTAATGAGGGTCGTGACCTTAGAAGAGCTAGAGGAAGTTGTGAAGGCAATGAAGAAAGGGACAGCTCTTAGGCCGGACGGCTTCACAGTGGATTTTTACCAGGCAGGCTGGCATTTCTTGGGTAAAGAAATACTGGACCTAGTGGAAGAATCAAGGATAAACCAGAAGGTATGGTCTGCTCTTAACTCAACCTTTTATGCTCTCATTCCTAAAGGGGATAATCTTGAAGATGCTAATGGTTTTAGACCTATAGCTCTATGCAACGTTATTTACAAAATGATTACATCCCTGATTGCCAAGAGATTAAAACCCCTCTTGGACAATTTAATCTCGGCTGAACAAACAGGTTTTGTGGAAGGCAGACAGATTCTGGATGGCCTTGTTGTAACGCAGGAGGTGATCCATTCCCTAAAAATTAAAAAACAAAAGGGCATGATGATTAAACTGGACATGTCCAAGGCTTATGATAGATTAAACTGGAAATATCTGGAAACCGTGCTGGAGAGATTTGGCTTTCACCAAAGATGGATTGCGTGGATCCATAACCTGATTTCCTCTCCTCATTTTTCTATTCTCGTTAATGGAAGCCCCTCAAAAACTTTCAATGCCTCCAGAGGTATTCGACAGGGAGACCCTTTGTCCCCATTTCTATTTATTCTAGCCGCTGAAGGCCTTGGTCAATTCATCAAACAAGAAAGAGCAGCAAATAGGATAAAAGGTCTTCAGATTTGGGGAATAACCTGCCTCTTACTCATCAACAATTTGTTGATGATATTATGTTGTTTGGAGAACCAACGGTAAGAGAAGTTCAACATCTTAGAAGAATTTTGGATATGTTCTCGGAGGCTTCTGGATTGGAAATCAACAAGGATAAGTCATGTATCTTCATCTTCAACACAATGGAACAAGTCAAAACCCATCTTATCAGGATTTTGGGATTCAAAAGAGGTGAATTACCTACTAAATATCTGGGTAACATGCTGGACTTCACATCTAAAAGGATGAGAAACTGGCAAGGGGTCTTGGACAAATTAAGCACCAAGGTGGCAAACTGGTCCTTCAGAGTTCTCAACATTGCTGGAAGAGTTGTTCTAGCCAAATCGGTTCTTCAGGCTATTCCTATCTACCCTTTATCTATTATGGCTGCCCTGGCTGGAGTATGTGCTAAAATCAGGGAAATCATAAGAAAATTCATATGGGGCGGGTCTGATCAAAAGAAAAAATGGGCCCTGGTCTCGTGGAGTCAACTAACAGAAAGAAAGGAGAAGGGAGGTTTGGGACTAAGGGACCCTGAAGTTCTTAATAGAGTGTTGGGAGCCAAGCTGTGGTGGCGTTGGCTCAGCGGTGGAAACGATCTCTGGAAAACAATATGGAAGACCAAATACAGAATGCCAAACTCTCCGGTTGAGATACTAAGGCAACAAGAGACCCCTAAAGGCTCAGCTATTTGGGAATTAGCCTGTCAAAACAGAGACTTGATCAGAAAACACACTTTCTGGGAAATCCGGGGGGGCTCAGAGGCTAGCTTCTAGGACGATAGGTGGCAACAACGAGAAAGACTGAACAGCACTCAGAACCTCCATCAGATCCGGGACAGAATTGAAGGAAACAAAACTAATGTAAGAGATTATTGGAAGGTAAATGAAATGACGGAGGGATGGAGAGTGTGGGAGGACCCGATAGTTTGGGACCGGGAGCTTAACTCAGATTTCCAAGAAATTTATAAGAAGGAAATGGGATCTAGGAAAATCAGAGTTCGTAATGGGAACGACATCCTCCGGTGGGGAAACTCTATGAAAGGGTCCTTCACAACCAAAGAGGCTTACTATCTAATGGATGCTCAAAATAGGGATGACATAAACTTGGAATGGAAATCAATATGGGAGAGTAATTGGTGGCCCAAGGTGTCTATTTTTGTTTGGTTAGCCTCAAAAAATAAAATTATTACCTGGGATCGTATTCAGAAAAAAGGTTTCAATGGCCCCTCACGATGTTACCTATGCAACAATGCTGAAGAAACCAGGGATCATTTACTGGTCAATTGTCCATACACAGAGAAACTTTGGATGATCACTAAACGGATGTTTAATAAACCAGGAGTTAATATTCGAGAATTTAATGAATTGGTCTTCCAGTGGAGCAAGGATACCTTTCACTGCAGGATCGTCCAGAGGGCTTGGAATCTTATATCTTCCTTTATACTCTGGATGGTCTGGAAGGAGAGAAATCGGAGGGTCTTTCAGAATTCTGATAAAGAACCAGAGGTAATATGGGAACGGGTGATTGAGAGTATGAGAGAGACTATCTTAGTTTATAAATGGGAAAGTGCTGACTGGAAAACAAACCCGGAAGAACAAGAAATTCTGAATAAATTCAATCTAAAACTTGAGATGGTCCACTTTAAATGCTTGGCTCGCCATGATATGCAGATTCAAAGCCCGGACAAATTCAATTACCCAAGAGATCACTTTGTCAAGCTTAACTTCGACGGGACCTCGAAGGGGAACCCGGGCGAAGCAGGCTTTGGGGGGATCTTCAGAGATAGCAATAACCATGTTAGGTGGATTTTTGCCGACTGGGGAGGACAGATGACTAACAATGAGGTTGAGTTCTGGGCCCTGCACCAAGGATTACGAATTGCTATCAGGAATGGCTACACTAATCTGGAAATCACAGGTGATTCGCAGATTGCCATGGACATGCTAAGGAGGCTCAACAACAGGCGGGGATGGGAGAAAGTTACCAAAAGCTGGCGGATTGCAGGCATTGTTCAGGAAATTGCCGAGCTTATTAAACGACTTGACTACCGAATCATTAGTCATGTTCGAAGGAAAGGAAACCAGGCAGCGAATTGGCTGGCCAATTGGGGCTGCAGAGGACGTGGCAACACGATTGATAGTTAGTGGAGAGCTGTGGAAGGAAACAGGGAGTGGAAGGAGCTGGCGGACATCATTAAAGCAGATCATGAACAGGCCACTGATGATAACGATCGGATTAGTGAGCTGGATTAATAGGAGGCAGTGGAGACTCCGAAATTCGAACATGGTTCAATCGGACTTCGGTAAAATCATCACATCAACCTGCAGGGGGGTATGATCAGGAGATAGGTGACAGTACAGCGGCGGCGGGAGGGACGGTTAGGCTAAAGTACACGCAAGGTGAGGTAATGAATGCCCAAAACATTAGAGGATATGGTTGCGGTGCATCTGACTCCACAGCAGAGGAGAATAATAGCGAGGTGATGGCCGAAGGCAGTAGC
>APFE031242334.1:857-14697 GCA_000404065.3 Pinus taeda
CAGGCAACCTGTTTAACCAGGTGCGTGGCCGCTCTGTGTGCACAGATACAGTGCGCACAAGTACGCACTGTGTCTAACTCAGAGAGTGCGTACTTCTTGTAAAACAAGGAAAAGCTAAGATCTAAACTGACCCTAAGCTAAGCCACCCAAAAACAAAGTTAAACAACCAAAAAACAAAATAAATCAGACTCTTTTCAGGTCAAAGCAATGATTCAAGGAAAAATCAAGACCAACAATGGAGTCCCCAGTAGAGTCGCCAATTTGTCACACGGAACGAGTTATACTTGCGGACAAATCTAACCTTCCTAGGAGTCTAAGACTCTCTAATGACAAACAAACCAAACAAGAGCTATCCTTCTCTAGATACACATCATTCTACGAGAATTCAAATGTTTTCGATCTTACCTTAGGTCCTACGCTTGTTGTAGCAGTCCAGCCTTGCTGATCCAGATGAGCTCCTCCTTCACTTTCAGACCTGCATACACTAACAAAGCAAACGATTACATAGCATCTGAATATTCATCATAAAATAAAGCATATCTATCATATTGACCAAGGAATACATGAAATAATTCATTAACAAATCATTGAGAAGAATGGACTTATTTGTATTAAATAATCAAAGGAACCATTACAACCTGAGCCTTGGTGTTGTGCAAGCTCCTCCCAGGGTCCAGCAAGAGATTTCCTCTACTTTGACAAGCCCACCCACTCCCACTATGGCAACAAGGAAGGATAGTGATCTCTCCTCACAAGTCAACAAATGGAAGTCCTAATTCCAGCAGCATTTACCCTTTAGAATGTTCAGCTTTCAACCTCCCCTCCTTTGGCCCAATGCCTGTATTTATAGTATTCTAGAGAGGTTATTCAGTTCCAACATCAATGGGATACTCCCTCTTTTGGATGGGGTAGCTCCTCTCTTGTTGGGATAGCTCCTCTCTTGATGGGATAAGCTCCTCTATCATAGGGGTGCATGAACCATCTGGAGGCGCTCAATACACGTCGAAAACTCTTCTAGAAGGCTCTAGAAGTGACCACAAATAACTTTTTAAAGATGAAACTTGCGCCTTTTGACCTTTACAGGGGTACGCACCCTAGCTTTAGTATACAGAGCGTATTACTACGCAGGTCTAATGTATTTGGAGTGCGTACACGCAGGCCAGGTAGAGAGAACCTGCGTACCCAGAGATAAACATGTTTTCAAGTGACTTTCTCTCTCTTTGAAGTTTTGACATGAAGAGCAGAGGTATGGGGCTTGACAAAGAGGACAATGTGGCTATTGATGAGGCCACATAAACTGCAGATAGTCAAGGTGACAAAATTCAGTGTAACACAAAGCAATAAAAAGATGTGTATTTTTTAAAATTGTATTAAGTTTTGTTTGAAAAAATAGCTTTAAGTGATTCAAAGGGAATAGTGAAGCATAAATATCATTAATTGATGACCCAAAGAAAGAAAATGGAAACAACTAGTAAGCAACCCGAAAGCTCTACTATGATGCATGAAGAAGAGGAAGAAATGCAACATGATATATCAAAATTGCGAGACCAAGTGCAACAAATTTTGCTCTAACAAAATGTAACAAAAAATTTATTGGAAGCCATGATGAATGTTAAGATAGATGGTATAAAAAGGGAAATGGAAGTTTTTACTGGTTGTAAATAACACAATGAAAGATCTAAGTGTAGGACATTGTGGTGCATGCTTCAACGCTTGTTTCCTTGTGTCATTATCTTCATCCTTGGATTGGCATGGTTTTATAGAATGCATTGTAGCTTTGTGAATGAATAGAAGAACAATTCAATAGACAAACCTTCATGGATGGTGAATCCATTTCAAAATTTGGGGCTCAATGAATATGAAATTCTAGAATGCTTGGATGAAGATAATGTCATTGGAAGCAGTGGAGCTGGTAAGGTTTAGAAGGCTATGTTGAGCAATGGTGAATCCATCAATAGGCTTCAAAGTGATGGTAAAATAAATTCTTCCAATGACTATGGTTTCTAGGTTGACATGGACATGTTGGCAAAGATCTCGAAGCATATTTAACTACTTATCTTGAGCATATGCATCTATTCATCCTTTAAATACAAGAGTATCAAAAATAACCCCTACATTGATGGCACCTCCAAAGTGGCTTCTTGATGAAGAAGTGTCTGATGGTGGTAGTTTTCAAAGGATATAGGAAAAATTATCTATCATGACATTCTTTTGTTGTGTAATGGCTTCCTCAAACAATATTTTAATAGGAACTTTGCTTCTTCATCTTACTTTTCTTCTAGCATGGGAAGCAATCACGATAAGTGAAGAGAATATTGTAGAGGCTTGAGTAGTTTGAGTCACAAATCCTTATACCCTAACCTAATTAGGGAAATGAAAAAAAATAAATCCACTTTTTATACCACTGAATCATATTTTTGAAAAAAATGAAATAGATCACAAATTCATAATAGAAATAATAGTGATAAAGTAAAACTTGAATTCTATTGATAACTATTCTTTAAGAAGAGATGTAATGGCTCCATGATAAAAGGAACTTTTTAAAATAAATTATAAATGATGAAATCCTAAGTGTCCAAAAACCAAACCTTAGGAGATGGAACACCAAATTTGTTGTGGCCCCAATGGGGACATTTAGTATGCCAACTTCCTAGGGTCATAACTTTTGCATATCATTTGTTTTTAGTGCACTTACTAACTAATTAGAAAGGTATAGAAGAGAAGTACACATTCTAATTTGGCCAAGGTAATATCTTGGTCCCTCGACGTGTAAAAGAAACATCATTTTGAGCCTCAAAATGCCACAAACATACAAGAACAAAAACAAAAAATGAAAAAAATTGCCAAGCTAGAAAAATGTGCTTTGAACCAATGGAATAGGTGGGTGGCCAATAATATCCATATATATAATTGGGTATGATAAAATTCTTGCATATAGTACTTATGTCACTGTTAAATATGTTCTAAGTCAATGAAATTTCCTAGGAACAAGTCGAAAATGACTATCTATGATCCAAAAGTACGTTCTTAAAATCCTACCAAAGAACTTTATCAAAGGACAAGGTTTGGCTAAAATGTTAATTGACAAAAATTAAAAGGTTTATCAATCAAGATAGAATGATCAAGTTTATTCTATTTTTAGTGAATTTTAAATTGATGATTGGTATTATGATATTGTTTATTATTTAAATAAATTTCCATGTCCTCCTCTTTTAGTTGATCATAAAATACAAGTCTTAAGGGTAGGAGCTATGATAACTTGTATAAATTAAGATGGGATTGGTTAGAAATATATTAATGGAATAATACTTAGATTTGTAAATAAGGAGTATCCCAATAAATTAATTACAAAATTTCACTTAAGAATATTGTGGGGTACATTTTGCAGCAAAAACTACTACACACAATATTTTGAGGGCATGTTACTATTGACATACAATATTTACTAACACTCAGAAATATGTTAGATATTTACAACCTTACCAATTATTCAAATGAAAGAAGAAACTTCCTATTTTTCCATTAAATTAATTTATAGTGGAAGATTTATCTAAATAATGGAAACTCTATTTTGTTGGGGAATTCGAAGAAATCTATAGCAATGTATATCAATGGATCTTAATTGCCACTAATTATTTCACTAGATGGGTGGAAGTTATATGAACTACAATGGTTAATAAAATACATGCGATAAATTTCCTAGAAGATACTTTATAATTACTATATTTGTAATAAAAAAATTCCATATTTCATGAAGTTTATGTTTTAGATGTTGTGGATAGATTTTGTTTCAAATATAGTATTGTACTACCTCACTCCTGTAATTACCCACAATGAATGAGTTTGTTTAGTCTAGTAAGAAGAACATAACGAATATCGTTCAAAAGAGTATGGGTGAAAATAATAAGGACCGGATGACAAAATAATTTGTGTTTTTAACGATTATCACACTACTATTAAGTCATCCAATAGAAAAATGTTTCTTAAATTTGTATATGGTCTTGGAACCAAGTTTCTCCATTATCTACATTTACTTGTCCTCCAAGGTGTGCAAGAACTTGCAACATAAAAAGGTGAAATATAGGTAAGAATTTGTCAACTTGTAGAGTTATACGAGTCCATACATCTTTTATTTGACCAAATGACTAAAAATAAAGAGAGAATTAAGGAATCATTTTATCAAAGAGCAAGAGATATTTTGAGGAAGTAGATTTTTTATTGCTAATGGAAAAGAGGAAAAAAAATGACATATGCGTAAGAAGTTTTGACATTCTATGGGAAGGACCTATTCTAGCAGCTACAACCACCCTCTAGAATTTTTCCCTAGCTTTTTTTTGGAGCCTCCCTACCAACCACCCTTGGCAAGATGTCATGCACTATCAATTACACAGGCTTCATTGATTTCTCAGCAGCTTGCCAGCGTGTGCATGTTAGTTTGCTTCAACCCCCTCATGGGCTGCCACTCTGGACTTAAGCTAGTTGCTGGCTAAGTAGCTCCCTTAGATAATTGTGCAATTATGGAGGGGAACTAGCCTTCCCTCTAGAAATTGTGCAAATCTGCTAGGTAGCCTACTAGGCCCACAATGCAGTCAAGCAACCTCCCTCACAAAAATTGGGCAATCTGGCCCAACACTTTAGCTCAACCCAAAAATTGTGCAATTCTGGGCAGTAGTCAGGTGCTCCTCCCAGAAATTGTACAATCCCTCTAAACAACCAGCCTAGCTCCTCCAATAAATTGTGTAAAATTCTCTCTCAGTCGAGCAAGTTGTTTCATGTGCCTTCAGGTTGACTGGTTCCACCAGGGACCCAGCAAACTCGACTTTCATGCATCAATTAGTTTTTCCCAAAATAGAAAAAAGAAACATGCAAAAATCATCCCTATATTTTAGGGATCTATTTTTTGCAGCTAGAGGTTACATGCCAAGATCGTTTTAGAAACTTTCCTCCAAGTATCACTTTTTCCTAGATTTGTGGCGTGCGCATCATGAACCTCAAACTTATTTAGTTGATGCTTCAAAGCTCAGTCTTCACATCGATCTTGGAGCTTTAGCATCCCACGGCACATCGAGGAGTCTTTGGCACATCCAACTTAGCTATTTCCGGGTAAGTCCACTTTACTTGTCTTTTGTAGCATTTTTGTCGCTTTTCGTGTTTTGGCTTGTGTGGGTGTTGTATTCTTGATTTCTAAGAATGCTTGCTGTCATTTGCATACATGTTAGCTTGTATAAGGACCATTTCAATTTTTGTTTGCATCTCACTGTTGTCACACGCATGACACTGTTTTGCATCAACGGTCACTGATTCGATGACTCGTTTCATACACATGCATGTTTTTCCATTTTCTAAATCTTGCATTCATTGTTCGCATGCACTATCATTCACACCTTCTTACACTCAATTTCACTACGAATTCACATCTTCATATGCTTTCAACCGCCCGTTGGTGGGTCTGGGAAACCATGGCCTGGACTCTGCCTTGTCGGAAAACATTGTGCAACTCCGAGAGGGAAGGCTCTGGCTTCCTCCCAAAAAATGTGAAAATATGGCCAGATAATTTCCTCCAGTCTTGATTTGCACAATTCTAATAGGCAATGTATACCGGACCATAAAATTGTGCAATGGACTCTTGGGCCTGCATGACTTGCCAACTTAAATTGCACATTACACAATCTCACCACCCAACAGGCCAGCCTGGATTGTGCATTGTGCAATTCTAGTAGTCAACTAGCCTCCCAATAGTCCAGACTACTTTTTTCACACTTTCGACAATCAATCTCCCAGCATCCCAGTGAAAATTGCGCAATCCTTGCCAACAGTCTCATGACTATGTTGCATGTTAGTCCTCAAGTTTTCTTTGGTTTTAACTAACATATTTATTTCCATGCATGTTGCCATGTCTCTAGATATAGTAGGTGTCCATCTGTCTCTCAACAGTTCAAGATTAATAGCCTCCAACAGAGCAGGGTCAAAGGACACTGATGGAAGCGCAACTGGAGAAGCAGTTGAGCGAGTGTCTGAGTTTTCTAATTTATGAAGATACCAAGATGATCATATACAAAGACAACAAGCTGAAATGGTAGGAGGTCAATGATGCATTCTCTGACACATTTTGGTAGGATCTTGAAGACTGTAAAGCCTATGTGAACATTCACAAGTCTGGCTTGTACCAGATTGCATGTAGGTATCATGCATTCCCATGTGTGTACATGATATATTAGATCATCCCACACATTGATCCCAAGATGATGGCATTCATCAATGTCAGAGGGAAAGAGATTTCTACCTTTAGGGAACAAGACTATCAGTAGATGTACCACTTACAAAAGCTAGTGATCACCATGGAGACAGCCTTCAGCATACCCAATAGCAATGCCAACTCTAGGGATATCTTGAAGAACTGGGTGAAAGAGTTAGCCAAATTCAGGATGACACCCAACCATATTTATAATACGAAGAAAATGTAGAATGCATATGATTACTTGGTCATATTTACATGTCACTTGTACGACCAAGAGAGCATGGAGACCTTCCGATAGAGTTGGGTGATCGCATTGGACCAACTAGCCAGTGAAGGCAAAGCATGCAACTGGTTTGAAATTTTGGCTCACAAGCTGAAGGAATAGGTAACAGGAGCTTAGCAGTTGCCCAAATGTCATAAAAGACAAATCTACACATTCGCTTACATTTTGGATGGAATCTCTTCCCGTCAGGAGTTCTTGGGCTTGAAGTGGGTATGGACATCAACAGAAACCTCTGTGAACACTTATTTCAAATTGTTATCCCAATGCAGCTTCCACGGAGTCATCACACAATTGTTAGACCATTTTTTCACCCTAGTGTACAAGATGATATTTGAGGAGGATCCACCTTGCATGTCGAAGGAATCTATGGTGGCACTGATCGACATAACGGATTGGTATGTCTCACTATTTGGCACCTTCATACAGACTTACAGTTTGGAGGAGCCTCCGCATATTTTTCTGAAGTTTTCCATGGACTGGCTCTGTTATGAAACTAGCTCAAAAAAATATAAAAAATAAATATAAACGCCTTAGAATTTAGCCTCTTCGAGGGGAAAACCTCCTTTACATTACACAAATGAACAATTCTTGGATGATACAAATGACAAGACCTCCTTTCTATATATAGGAGACTAAGGGGTCATAATATAATCAGAGCTGACATAACAATAATAATATAAGGGCACAAAAACAACAATAGTGGGCTTCTATCGAGCACAATAATAACAATATGGTGACTACATGAGCACAACAATTTAATAAGGGGGTTGCACTAATAACAACATGGGTTACACTACTAGTATAGGAACCTAACATGCCCCTCTCCTTCAAAAAGTGTTGTCCTCAATGCTTGAGTAGTTATGGATTCTTCTGTAAAAGGTTATCATCCATCCATGTGGAATCTTCAGTAGGTAAGCTCTTCCACTTGATAAGATGCTCTAAAATTGATCAATTTCATAGTTGTTTATTTCTCGGTTCTGTGATTGCTTTACGTTCCAATATGATTTTTTCTTCCATGTCAAGTTCTGGGAATATTGTTTGAATTGGGGTCTTCTGCAACTTTTGAATGAGTTCCCACCCTGCTTCATCATTATTCCATTCATCCCTTACTTCCTTTATCAAATTTGGTTGGATGATTATACCAAACTCTAGCATTTCTGCAACCATACATTCAATTTCACTCCTTCCGGCATATGGATATTTGTAAGGCCTAATTTTTGGAGGAACACTTCCTGGAATCAAATGAATAGAATGATCATGATCATGAACAGGCGGGAGGCCTTTGGGAGTCTCAAGTACCTTGGAATGATTTTCCAAGGCTTTTTGGAGATCTGGAGAAATAAATGATTTCGATGTGGGAACCTCTAGTGAACATAATTGTGCAATTATGCCTCTTTGTTATTTCTTTAAAATATTTGTCATTCCATTAGAGTTGGTTATATTTCCTAATTTCCCTGTGATACCCCTTAATTCAACTTCCTTTCCTTCTAAAGAAAATTTCTTGAAAAGTTCTTGAAAATTAAAAGCTATTGTACCCAAGGATTGTAGCCATTGGACTCATAGTACAACATCATCACCACCCATTGGAATAGAAAGAATTGGGCTATTCAATACATAGTCTCCCATGGATAGCTTGATATTATGGCATTTTGTAGAGAAATTTATGGTTCCTCCACTTGCAACAATCACTTGACACTCTGGTGCTAGATATATGAAGCAATTAAATTCCTTGGCTATCTTACAATGAATAAAATTATTGGTATTGCCCAAATCAATCAACAATATTACCTTTTTATTCTTGATATGTCCTTCTATCTTGATAATTTGAGGAGTGGTAATTCTGGCCAATGCATTACAAGATATGGTTGGATTCATTTCTTCTTTATCTAGGGTTTGTTCCTGGTGTATATCCTCTTCTTTTGATGTTTTTTGTTCCTTTTCTTTCTCCTCTTCACAATCTATGTAAATTAATTTCTTCTCAGCATACTTATCACCTTTACTATATTTTCTACCATAACTATAACAAATCCCCTTTTCTCTCTTTTCTTCCAATTGTTGTGGTTTCAACCTTGTAGGTTGTGGAAGGATAGGGACAACAACACTTCCATAGTTGTGAGTGGTAGGCTTCCTTCTTTCCATAATTTTGCTTTCCATTCTTCTTGCCACCTGAATGCCTTCTCCAATTAATTAGGTTCCCAAAGGCGATCCTCATGTTGGATGTTATCTTTAAATTCCCTAGAAAAACATCAATTGTATGCTCCTCTGGAATATATTTTACCCTTATGTTCAATTTTTGGAAGTCCTCAATGTGCTCCATCATTGAATCGTTTTGTTTGAGATTTATCAATTGGCTAAAAAAGGTGTTTTTTTTTGTATCCTCATAATGTGCTATCATTTCTTTCGTAAAAATTGCCCAAGTGACAATTTGTTTACAAGAGCAAAGCCAGCGATACCATACAAATTGATTTGGTTCAAAATATAAAGTTGCAATATGTACCTTTTGTGTGTTTTTCACATTATGGATATCGAAAAATTACTGCATTTGTACTATCTATGTTCTGGGATCCTTGCCATCAAACTCCCTCATATCAATCTTTGGAACATGGAGGGTCTTCAATCTAATGCTAGAGTCTACGGAATCATGACTAACATTTATTTTGTTCTCATCATGAGTTTCCTTTACTACCTTTTCTCCGTTTGTAAACATTTCTTGTAGCAACTTTGTCAAATCTATCTTCAAATCGTCCCTTTTTCGTTCCATTTTAGCTTACAAACCATCCATGTTAGCTTCCATGGAATTCATCTTAGCTTCCATGTCTTTCTTTAAACCATCCATATTAGCTTCTATTACTATTTGTGAGAATGAATTTTGTTGCACTTGGTCTCATAATTTTGATATATCATGTTGCATTTCTTCCTCTTTTTACACTTTGTAATAGCTTGATATTGAATATGTTGTATCTCTATAATTGTCACTCTCTAGGATCTGAAGTTTCTTCCTATGGTAATCCTCCGAGTCCTCTTTCTAGTGCCACCAATCTGATCAAAATTGGATTCTCCAAGGAAGAGTGGTTCCCAATCTCCTAAGATGACATGATTATATAATGTTTCAGTAGAGCAAACTTGTATGATATTCCATGTGTCACTGTTTCAACCTTAGGATCTAAATAATATACACAGAAAACTACAATTCATTCTCTTTCTGTAACTTCTTACCAAATTTCAATTTGATGCTCAGAGAGAAAGTTATGATGATTTTCCCAAGGTCACCTGTTTAGAATATAATTCGGGATTATGTAGAAACCCTATTTTCCTTAAATTATATCTCCGAAAATGTAACGACACAAGATCTAAAAATATGGACCCAAGCTTCATCACAATTTTAGTTCAAATGGGTTTTAATTGCAGAGTTTGACCCTTCGTAGAACAAAAATTATAGAAAAAATTTCACGATGACCTGTTTGAGATGAAATTATGGAGCTTGAAAAAACCCTAACTTCCTAAGCTCATATATCCGAAAATGTAGTGAGACAAGATTTGAAATTTGGATCTAAGGTTCAAACTGATTTCTTCTCAAATGGGATATTTTTTAGCTTCTGAAAATTTGTAGAGAAAAAGTTATAGTGAAACTTCCACGATGGCCTGTTTGGAGCAGCGAAATACTCGAATCCAAAGCTTTGATACCAAATGTTATGAAACCAGCTCACAAAAAGATAGAAAATAAATATAAACACCTTAGAATTCAACCTCTTTGAGGGGTAAACCTCCTTTAAATTACACAAATGAATAGTTCTTGGATGATACAAATGACAAAACCTTCTTTCTATATATAGGAGTCTAAGGTGTCATAATATAATCATAGCCGACATAACAATAATAATATAGGGGCACAATTATAAGAATATGGATACTACATGGGCACAACAATATAATAAGGGAGTTACACTAATAACAATAGGGGTCACACTAGTAGTATAGGGAGCTTACAGCCTTGTCATGCAAGAAGTGTCATACCACATCTCAGCAGGATTGTCACCTAGGCTGCACCAGAAGAAGAAGACACCTTGGCCCACTCTTCCATTTTGGAGTGGGTTGTACGAGATACGAAATATGAAGAATATGGATGATGGGATAGAAGGTTTTAAGAAATCTACTTTCGGCACCAGAAGCTTCAATTTGTTTGACCCGTATTGCTTTGTGAATGGTCATTGCGCGAGAGTGCAATTTCTGTGGATCCACAGGGCATGGCATTGGGATGAGGAAGACCCATGGAGATATTGTCCCAACTTCTCTAGGCCCAATGAACCATTATGCATCATTGTGGAATGGTTGGCAAATAAACATCTAGGAGAGCACAAGTAGTAGAGGTAAACATACCGGTGCATGACAAAGGCAAGAGGAAGATTGTCAATAGCATAGACTTAGAACAAAGTTCCAAGTTTAGAGCAAACCCAATTGTGCAGAAAGCAAATTTGGAAGTAGAGTCAAAGAGGCAACAATGTGACAAGAGGATCACACAAAGGCGGAGAGAAAAACAATGGATGGAGGAAACAATGAAGGAGTTGCAAGATTTTAAGGAACAATTTTGAAAGGAATAAGAATTGCGTAGACACAAGAAGGAAGTGCAACAGGGATATATATAGTACGGGGGAACATGCACAAATTGATGAAACTATTCCCATATAGGTTGTAGACTCATTTGAGTAGTTGGTGTAAAGCATACAGGGTGAGAAATCACAGGAGCAGGACTTCACTCCAGATATTGAACAAGTACTTGAGCAAATGGATATGGAAATGGAGTAGCCCAAGTTAGACAAAGACACTGACGTTGTGCCTGACCACAAAGACGTCGACTAACCAGCTTCACTGGATCTGGAAGTAGAGTAGGTCCCAAGTGACCAAGGAGACACTGAGATCTTTGGAGACAATCCGAAAGAAAAGATTACAACATACCATTGAATGAGTCACATCATAGGGTTTTACACTCACATAGAGTGTCTACTTTGGATGTCCACACATCTCCTACGTAGTTTGAGAAATGAGTGATCATATCTAATGTGCACAAGCATCCAATAGCATTGGTCGATGCTACTAGAGCATATGTTGAAGCCACTAGGTCGAGTGTTCTCTTCTTGATAGCAGAGAATGAGTGAATGGCTAAGGAGTTACAGGCGGCCAAGCAGGGAGGAGAATTTTGGGGAGCAGAGTTGAAGAAGGCAATACTAGATGAAGTATCATCCCTTGAGAAAGTCATGTGGGCATTCTATTCCAGAATTGGTAAGATGCATAAGGTAGTTGTCCATCTTAGCGGTTAGCAACAACACTGTCCTAGGAGAGCACGTCACTTGTAAAACTTGCATTATTTTTTCGACCACATGAAAACATGGACAATGAGATACAAGGGAGCCCCATTACACTTGCCCAAGATGATGAAGCCCAGAGCGGTTGAGTTGAAAGCATGCATCCAGAGTGAGATCCAGAACTATGAAGAATTCTCGCAGCTCATCACCATTTTGTAGGCTTCCCATGCATGGGTGTTTAGAAGCATGGATGTTTTTGTGCGTGAACATGTGATCCCATCTATTGGGACACTCATCGAGGCAAAGATAAAGGGAGAAGTCCAACTGGAGCTAGACTCGTACTTTGACGAGCTAATGTGCGTAACCACTAGCGTAAACTTGGAAGTCAGTGTAGACACCATGCATCAGTATGTCATTGGTCTGGCTGCACTCAAGACAATGATGCACATGTTATCAAATGAGTTGGACATAGGAGCCAAAGTAGTGTAACCAGATGAAATAGAGGCAAGAGTTCGTTTCCAGAAAGATGTCACCATAGAGTACATGGAAACCATCGCGGACTACCAATCTTGGTGTTAGAGTCAGTCTAGTAGCCCTCCATCAGTGATCAAAGCTCTTTGCATTTGCATAGGTAGGTATCTCATCAGTGTCATTTTTGCATCCCATTAGGCATGCCATAACCCTGATGGAGGAGCTGGTGTCTTTTTCCCCCTCTTGGCATTGCTGGACCAAAGTTATTTCGGTCATTAAAATTTTTCAAGATTGTCTTGTCTTGTCTTGAGGTCAAATTCCTAGGTCTAGGGTTTTGGTCAAGTTTGTCTTCAAGGTCATGTCTCTGAAGGTCAATAAATGTTCCGGAAGCTAGAGGGATGATTTTAAAGGTGTCTCTTCGCAAATTCCTATCTTGTACAATTAATTTTCACCTTGGATTTAAAAACTCTGTTTTTAAAGCCAAGGTCATTTTTCAAATTTTTGTAAAAAAATGATGAAATTTCAAAAAACTTCCAAGGACAGCATGTAACCCTGGCTCCCTTGCCAAGATCCCTCAGATGATATCCCTACAAAAAGAATCGAGCAAAAGCATTAAATCAGTCAATTTCAGGACAAAGGAAACCAAAAAGTCAAGTTTTTTTTTAAAGTATCAAAGGAAAAACATTAGAAAGTAGGTTGTGACATGAAATTTATTCAAAGCAAGGCTATAAAGGCTCTATTTTCCTCCATTAAGCCTCATTGTGCATCCAAGTGATAGAGAAGTCAGATTGCAAGAGCGTTTGAGCGTTTGAGTGAATTGCAAGAGCGTTTGGGAGAGGAGCGACCCGTTAAAACAGAGGTGAGACCCGTCAAGCAGGCGCGACCCATCAGGGTACCTCTGCCACTGCAAAATTTGTATGGGCGCGACCCGTCAAGAAAGTGAGACCTGTTGGGCAATGAACACGACCCATCAACGTACCATCTACACAAAATCGCCAGCAAGCTGCTAAGGAACCACGAAATTGCCAAATTTTGCAAGGTAGGCCCTCAATCATGAAAAAAATTATTGCTTGCTACATTCAAGAAGATCATGATTGTATTTTTAAAGGTCTTCATTTTGCAAGTAAAAGCTCCATTGTGCTTTGGGTTTGAAATTGTCAAAATTGCTAGGGTTTATTATGCTGTTTTGAGGTATCCCATTTTCATTCCTATTGTCCACCTCCCATTACATATTCCTTATTATTTATTTAAATTTCCCTTCCAAATTTGATAAGAGCCTTAAACCCTACCCCTCTTCCCTAAAAAATGAACACTCAAGCCCTAACCTTACCCCTCATGATGCCAATGTAAAAAATATATATCGTGATGCATATGCAATAATTGTTGCAATGTTTTTCCCTTAAAATCCCTGTTTTATATATTTATTCCCATGTTCCCTTTAAAAGTGCCCCTCCCCTAACATTCTCCTCATGTTCCTTGTCCCCTTGAAACAGTATATAAATCAGCATTTTGCAGGCAGAAACAGCAGGACATTTTGGCCACTCTGCT
>APFE031242334.1:17777-41234 GCA_000404065.3 Pinus taeda
CCCCGCACCCAAAATTGCCATTTCCTCAATTTGCCACCAAAAACCCTAAAAACCCCAAATCAACCCTTTTGATCAGTTTACTAGCCTAAAATCAGTGTTACCCTATTGGTCATCTCATCCATTGAAGATTTTACTGAGATTGGCCGGAGAGAGCCTTCTCTTGCCCCGTAGGGCTAGCTACGAGGCTAAATGGTTTGATGTTGCCTTGAGGTTTGCCTTTTTCAGCCTGAGGTGAAATTTGAAGTGCTAACACTTGGCATTAGTTCGCCATTATCGACCATCTTGAGGATGTCAAAGAGTTGGTCTTCGCATAGTCTTCTGAGTCATAGTGATGTCTTGCATGGCTTAAACAAGCCTATTTTATCTCACATGGGTACATGTGTAGATTGTATGTAACATCTTGTGAATTGGAAGCTCAATTGTCGATAGCTGAATGTAATAGTCATAGAGTAGTTGAAGAGTCATGAGGGTAGATGAAGACCCACAAAGGGGAATGTCAACTATCACCCCACCCTTTGCTATATATAGTACCACATAACTCATTGTATGGGATTTTGGTGAGCTAAGCTTCTGATAGGAGTATCTTAGAGAAAGCTTGGAGAATATTGTAATGAGCCTTGGCTTATCCATAGTGTAGAGATAGTAAATCTCTTTGGAGGAGCAGGTGATAATGACTATAACATTCCGTTATCAAGACTAGTGGTTGGTCATGGTTGTATAGTATGATTGAAACTTTCACTTCTTAATATAACATAGCAAACACATTTCTTGCATATGTTGTTATTGTAGTTCTATTAGCTTGTTCAGTCTAATGATATGTATATGTTTGCTTATGCTTGTATGTATAGAATCTTTCTGTATACATATGTATGAATCTTACTGAGATGCTTTGTTGGTTTAACCATCACTTTGGATTGTTGGTTCACCTTGCTTCTAGCCTGTGATGCATCTTTGCTCATTTGTTCCCTTCGAAGCTGCATGTTTACATAGGTTTTTAAGGGGCACACTCATTCCACCCTCCATGTGTTAGAACCATTCATGCACCTTTGGTGGCTTGCTACACATGTCATACCCTTGCTACCAACTGGGACATATTACTTGCCTCTGTGTGCAATGATGGTCAAGGTGATACCATACGATACACTGCTGGGACTCTTGCACCAAATGGTCTGAGGTTTAGTTGGGACTTCTTACTGGGGAGATCCCCTAACATGTTGGCGAGTCTGACACCATAAACATTTTTGGCTCTAGAAGGAGGGATAGATGAAAAGTGGTGTCCTCTCATCCTGTTTTGAACCTTCACACATCTATCATGGATTTTGTTACGCTCATCCCTCTGCGATGTTTTTCGTGTGTCAAACCTCTCAACACCAGGAAGGAGTTTTCTGATCTCTTGTCTAAATGTAAGTATGACAGTGAAGACAAAGTAGCTTGGACTGAGTACTTAGAAGAATTATATGCATTCCTTGAGGATGCAGATGAGTTCTATGCAAAATATGTCAGCTTATTGCTTGCATACACACTTTGCAAATCCCCACTATGGTGGTGCTAGAGTCTACCTCCCACCAACCTGCACTCACTTGAGAAGTTCTCTGATCTCATTGAATCTACTTTCCATCATTTTCATATAGAACCACTTGAAAAAAACCTATTGAAACAATGGAAGACCCCACAAGAATCACCTATGGAATTTTTGGATTGCTTTCATGTGTTGCAGTTTCAAGCTCTAGAAAGTCAAATGAAATTCCAATATCTCATGGACAGATTTGAGTATTGTCTTACCAAATATGTTAGTCCTAGGAAGAAGTTCAAGCCTAAGCCCCACTCAACATACTTCGATGATGGAGCTACGCAATCATAGACGGACACAATCGTTGTCACAAGAGACTGTTGGGCCTCCCCTCATTAAACAGATTCACCACCATAGAGTGATGTGGGATAACATGCAAACACATCTATTCTATTGTCACATCCTCCCAACATCACTCCGCTCCATTTCGACACAAACTTGGTTGCTAATCTCATTGGTTTTCACATGTATTTTGTACCTCAACATCTACCTTCGTATTTTGATGATCATCTGGATTGCACTATCTTTTGTTCTTTCGGTCCACTCTCTAAACTTGTTGTGAATGAGGATCAAGCCATTGACGGAGTTGGTGTTGCACAACCAACCTACGCTATCGTTCATGAAGAGTATGACTAGGAGCTTTAGTGTAAATCCTCGGCAAAGCATGAATCCCTTCCATCCAAGCCTCCTCCATGTTTTCCAAACATCATTTTTGATTCTGTCATGCCTGATTTTGTATGTGTATATCTGTTTATGGATGCACCCATTGATAATCATTGACAGAACACCCCGGATGTCAGTCCATCATCAGAAAATAGAGAGGAAAAATAATTCATTGAAAATTCACTTGATTCGTCATCTACTTTTTCTGGGAACACAGAGGGTAAACATTCTTGCTTCTAATCTACCCCTCTATGTGGTTCATCAAATTATGAGGATGCCAACAAACATCCTAAATTTTTTGATATTGGTTATCATGATCTCTCTACTTCTTCATCCGATCGTGATGTTGATTCAATTGTTGTTAATCTATCTAAGACACTAATCTATGATGATCTATTTGTCAACGAAGTTGAAACCCCATAGACTATCGAGGCACTTCAGCCTGAGCTAATGGTTATGTCAGGCCCTCACTGTCTTGAGGTTGGTTTCACTTCTAATCAAGAAATTGTTCCAACAGCCAACACTCCTCATCACTCATATGTATGCGCTGAAGGTCAATCTAGCACTCAAATTTTGCTTCCTCCACTTGAACTACATGATCCCATTGCTCATGCATTGGAGGAGTCTTATATAAAAAGCACACTTGCACAATGTAAGTGGTTTCCATTTCTCACATTTTCTTTCATGTCACAATCAAGAGAATGTGTATGCTTAACATCTACATGCAGTGTCACACAAAATCATGGTAAGTCCATGGATTGCATGTCATGCACCTACACTCACTTATGTTCTATTGACGCATTTAAACTCAGAGTGTGCTTGTATTCATTGTTATATCTTTCATGTTTGTTGGTTTGCAGAACTGTGTTGTTCACAAACAATACCTTCACCAACATGGGTCGACCAATGCACCGGTGGCTGCATTGGAAGTATCACTTCACTTGAGCAAACCCATGACCCATTAGCTTAGGAGTAGAAGTAGTGTTTGTTTTTGGTTTTTTTTCTTGCATCTATGTTTGCTTCTTACTTTGCATGTTTTTTTTCTTTCTTGCTTGTCTTCTTACTCACTTTCCTTATGCATTTACTGATGCTTTCGCTTTGTTTTTTTTTTGTTCGCTTGTTTACGCTCGTAGATTAGTTTTGCATGAAACCATGGGCGACTCTTGTAAGAAGTTGGGTAAAGTACAAGAGGAATTGTGGAGTTATCAACACTTGGTTATCTTTCATCCTACTTTTGTGTGAATAAATTGTTGCCTTCATTCAATGATACATAAATGGAAAATCTGTACTATTCAAAGTGAACCTTGGTGAAAACACAATGCTTGCATACTAACTAGTATCACCTAATCTAGTCGGTTGTTTTTGGGTTAATACTTGTCAGCACAGTCAATTAGAGGAAGGTGGGGGAAAATACCTTACAAGCACATCAAAATATATGTATAATATATATTATATATATATTAATTATATAATATATATATATATTATATATAATATAATATATATATTTCCGCTCTCAATTAGTCGGGAACCCTCTTCACCTCTGAAATGTATAAGTGCTATTCACAATTATGAAAATGAAAATGAAAACATGAAAGAATGAAAAAATTCAAAAAAATGAAAAAAGAAAAAGGCGAAAGAAGAGAAGGGATTCCTGCGTAGAGAGGTGATGCAAGTAACTCTGTCGAGGTACTGACCAAAGGTCACTAGCAGTGGAGCGATGCTTGTGTTCCTGCGTGATGCTGCCAGGGTACTTTCCAGGCCTACTGGTAGTGGAGCAACACTAGAGAAGAAACTAAAACTATGATTACCATAAAGCTTGTGCACCAATATACCCCTCATCTAGAATCGAAACAATTGTGTTGTCTTGGCTTGGAATGTGTGTCGATCGACCAAGAGCTTGGCAGATGCTACATCTTACAATCATGCAAGTGTGGAAACCAATATGAACAGAGAAGTAAACAATACTTCCGGAGGTCTTAGACTTTCTTTTCAAAAACAAGATCCATTCAGAGAGTTGGAGTTATTCCAATGTGTCGCCAAGTGTTGTAGCGGCTATAGCCACCCTCCAAAATTTTGCCTTAGCTTCACTTTGGAGCCTTTCTACCAACCATCCTTGGTAGCATGTCTTGCACTATCAAGTACAAAGGCTTCATTGGAATTTTAGCAACTTGCCAGCCTGTGTATGTTAGTTTTCTTCACCTCCCTCACAAGATGCCACTCCAGACTTAAGCTAGTTTCTAGTTGAGTAGCTCCCTCAGAAAATTACGCAATTCTGGAGGGGAACAATCCTTCCCTCTAGAAATTATCCAAATATTTTGGGTAGCTCACTGGGCCCAAAAATTACACAATGTAGTCAATCAACCTTCCTCGAGAAAATTGCGCAATCTGGCACAACAATAAAGGTCAACCCAGAAATTACACAATTATGGGTAGCAATCACCTGCTACTCCTCGAAATTGTGTAATCCCTCTAGATAGACAACCTAGCTCCTCCCAGAAATGGCACAAAATTCTCTCTTTGTTAAGCAGGCTATTGCATGTGCATTCAGGTTGAATGGTTCCGCCCAGGAGCCAACAAGCTTGACTTGCATGCGTGGGCTGATTTTTCCTGAAATAACAAAATTAAACATGCAAAAAGCATCCCAATATTTTAGGGATCTATTCTTTGCAGCTGGAGGTTACATGCAATGATTGTTTTAGAAACTTTCCTCCATGTGTCGCTTTTTCATAGATTTTTGGCAGCCTCAAAGTTATTTATTTGACACTTCCGAGCTCATTCTTCACATTAATCATGGAGATATAATATCCCAAAACACATCCAAGTGTCTTCAACACGTCCATCTCAGCGATTTCTGGGTAAGTCTGCTTTACTTGTATTTTGCAACATTTCTGTCGCTTTTTGTGTTTTGGCTTGTGTGAGTACTGCCTGCTTGATTTCTGTGAACACTTGATGTCATTTTCATGCATGTTAGCCTGTACAAGCATAGTTTTAGCTTTCGTTTTCATATCACTATTGTCACATGCATGACACTATTTTTCACAAATGGTCACTGATTCGGCAACACATTTCACACACATGCATGTTTTTATGTTTTCTGAATATTACATTTGTTGTTTGATTGCATGATAATTCACTCCTACTTACACCCAGTTTCGCCATGGATTCACATCTTCATGTGCTTTCAGTCACCTGTCGACAGGTTTGAGCAACCTTGACCTTGACTCTGCCTTGCTCAGACAACATTGCAAAATTCTGAGAGGAAAGGCTTTGCCTTCCTCCCAGACAATGTACAAATCTGGCTAGACAATGTCCTCCAGTCCTTCTTTGTGGAATTCTGAGAGGCAATGTCCACTACCCTAGAAAATTGCGCAACACAGTGCTTGGGCCTGCATGACTTTCCAGCTGAAATTGTCATTATGCAATCTGAGCACCCAACAGGAAAGTCTAGATTGTGCATTGCACAATTCTAGTATTCAACCAGCTTCTCAATAGTCTGGAATGCTCTTTTCGTATTTCCAACAGTTAGTCTCCTGGCCTCCCAGTGAAATTTGTGTAATCCTTTCCAACAGTCTCTTGGGTATGTTGCATGCTAGTCCTCAAGTTTGCTTTGCTTTTAACTGACATATCTTTTTCCATGCATGTCACCACGTCTCTAGATACAATAGGTGTTCATTTATCTCTCAATAGTTTAGGATCAATGGTCTCTGAGGGAGTAGGGTCAACAACACTGACGGAAGTGCAACTAGAGAAGTAGTTAAGAAAGTATCTATGAGTTTGATGATTTACGAAGACACCAAGATGATCGTATCCAAATACATCAAGATGAAATGGCAGGAGGTCATTGATGCATTCTGAGGCACATTTGGAGATGATCTTGAAGAGCACAAAGTCTATGTGAACATTCACAAGTCCGACTGGTACCGAATTTCATGTAGGTATCCTGCATTCCCATGTGCGGACATGATAAATTGGATCATCTCGCACACTGATCCTGATATGATGGTATTGAGTAGTCTCAGTGGGACAAAGATTGCTACTTTCAAGGCACAAGACTACCGGCAAATGTACCACTTGCTGAAGCCAATGATCATCATGCAGACACCCTTCATCATACCCAACAATAATCCCAACTCCATGAATATCTTAAAGAACTCGGTTAAGGAGCTAGCCAAATTTAGGATGACACCCAACCAGATTTACAAGACGAAGATAATGTGGAATTCGTTTCAATACTTGGTCATCTTCACATGTTTCTTGTATGGCCAAGAGAGCATGGAGACCTTTTGGTAGAGTTGGGTGATCATGTTGGACCAACTAGCTAGTGAAGGCAAACCATACAACTAGTCCGACATGTTGGCTCATAGGTTGAAGGAATAGGTAACAGGAGCTCGACAATGGCCAAAAGGTTAGCAAGTAGAAATCTATAGGTCCACTTAAATCTTGGATGTAATCTATTCCTGTAGGGAGGTCCTGAGCTTGAAGTGGGCATGGAGATCAACAAAAACCTCTATGAACACTTATTGCAAATTGTTCTCTGAATGTAACTTCCACAGAGTCATCACACAGTTGTGAGACCATTTTTTCACCCATGGTGTACAAGATGAAATTTGAGTAGGATCCACCTTGCATGTTGAAAGAAACTATGGACGCACTGATTGACATAGCAGATTTGTATGCCTCACCATTTGGCACCTTCATACGGATGTACATCATGGAGAATCCTCTGCATGTTTTGCCGAAATTTTCCATGGACAAGCTCGTCATGCAGGAAGTGTCATACCACATCTCGACAGGATTGTCATCTAGGTTGCACTGGAAGATGAAGGCACCTTGGCCCACTCTTCCATTCCATATCGGGTTGTATAAGATACACAAGCTCAAGCATGCAGATGTCAACACATAAGAGTTCCAGAAATTTACTTTCACTACTAGAAGCTTCAATCTATATGACCCACATTTCTTTGTGAAGGATCACTACGTGAGAGTGCCATTTTTGTGGATCCACAAGGTGTGTCATTGGACTGAGGAAGACCCATGGAGGTATTGTCATATTTCCTCCAGGCCTAATGACTCGGTCTACATCGTTGTGGAATGGTAGGTGAAAAAGCATCCAAGAGAGCAACAACAACAACAACACTAGAGGAAAAACATACCAGCTCATGACAAAGGAAAGAGGAATATTGTCGACAGTGTAGAGGTAGAACAAGGCTCAAAGTTTAGAGTACACCCACTTGTGTAGAAAGAAGCTTTGGAAATAGAGGCAAAGACACAACAACACGATAAGAGGACTGCACAAAGGTAGAGAGAAAAATAGAGGATGGAGGAAACAATGATGAAGTTCCAAGAATTAAAGGAGAAACTCCAAAAGGAACAAGAATTGCACAGATAGGAGAAGGAAGAGTAATAGGTACAAATATAGCAGGGGATGCAACATGCACAGATTGATGAAACTGCGCCCATACAGGTGGTAGATGCATCCGAGGAGCTAGCACAAAGTAGATAGGGTGAGAAATCGAATGAGCATAACTTTTCTCGGGAGATTGAATGAGTAATTAAGTAGATGGATATAGAAATGGAGCAGCCCTTGTTAGAGCTAGACATCAACCTCATGCCTTACCACTCAGAGGTCAACCCAATAGCTGCACCGAATCGAGAAGCAGAGTAGGTCCCAAGCGACCAAGGAGACATTGAGATCCATGGAGACAATACGGAAGAAGAGATGCACAACATATCATTC
This sequence comes from Pinus taeda, assembly GCA_000404065.3. Taxonomy (NCBI): domain Eukaryota; kingdom Viridiplantae; phylum Streptophyta; class Pinopsida; order Pinales; family Pinaceae; genus Pinus; species Pinus taeda. Next base: position 25,751 of record APFE031242334.1, read on the forward strand.
GACGTGTTGCAACACAGAGTTGTGAAATCTCACTGACTACCTACTCTAGATTTCCACACATCTCTTATGTCGTTTGAGGAATGAGTGATCGTATCCAATGTGCACAAGCATCCAACAAAATTCGTCGATGCTACCAGAGCATATGCCGAAGCCACTAGCTTAAGTGTTTGCTTCTTGATAGCAGAAAATGAGCGAATGGCTAAGGAGTTATAAATAGACAAGCAGGGAAGAGAACTGGCTACAACATCCACCCAAGTAGAATTGAAGAAGGCGATATTGGATGGAGTATCATCCCTTGAGACAGTCATGCAGGCATTGTATTCCAGATTTGGTACCATGCATAAGGCAGTTGTCCATTTCAACAGTTGACAATAATGGTGTGCTAGGAGAGCACGTATCTTGTAAAACTTGCATTCTATTATTGAACACATGCAAACATAGACAATGAGATACAAGGGGTCCCCATCATACTTTCCCAAGATGATGAAGCCCAGAGTGATTGAGTTGAAGGCACACATTAGGAGTTAGATCTAGAACTATGAACTCCCATAACTCATCACTAGTTTGCACGTTCCCCATCCACAAGTGTTCATAAGCATGGATGTTGTTGTGCACCCACATGCAATCCCATCTATTGGGACACTCACCGAGGAAAAGACAGAGGGACAAGTCCGACTGGTACTAGACTCGTACATTGATGAGCTAATGCGCATAGCCACCAGTGAAAACTTGGAAATCACTACTGACACCATGCATTAGTATGTCTCTAGTCCAGTCGCACTCAAGACAATGATGTGTACGTTATCAAACGAGTTGGACAGAGGAGCCAAAGCAACATACCCTGATGAAATAGAGGCAAGAGTTCATTTCTAGAAAGATGTCACCATAGAGTCCACAGACACAATTGCAGACTACCAAGCTTAGCATCAGTTCACTACTCTTGACTATCATGAGGATGTCGAAGGGTAGGTCTTCCCATAGTCATTTGATTCATAGTGATGTCTTACATGCTTACTCAACCATATTTTGTCTCACATGGGTACATGCGCAAATTGTATGTAACATCTTTTAAAGTGGAAGTTCAAGTGTCGATAGTTGAATGTAATAGTCATAGAGTAGTTGGAGAGTGATGATGGTAGATGAACAATCACAAAGTGGAATGTCAATGGTCACCCCACCCTTTTTTATATATAGTACCTCATAACTCATTGTATGGGCATTTGGTCAGCAAAGTTTTTGATAGGAGTATCTTAGAGAATGCTTGGAGAGTACTGTAACAAGCCTGGGCTTCTCCATAGTGCAGAGCTACTACATCTCTTTGGAGGAGAAGTAGGTAGTGACTGTAACATTCCGTTATCAGGGATAGTGGTTGGTCATGGTTATGATGCATGATTGGAAATTTCACTTCTTAATATAAAAGAGCCAACACCTTTCATCCATATGTTGTTATTGTAGTTCAGTTAATTTGTTTACTCTAATTATATATGTATCTGTTTTGTTACGCATGTATCTATAGACTCTTTCTGTATATGTATGAATCTTACTGATATGTGATGTTTGTTTAAACATCACTTTGGATTGTTGGTTCACCGTCCTTCCAGTCTGTGATGCATCTCCTCTCCCGTGTTCCTTTCTAAGTTGTGTGTTTACACAAGTTTCCAAGGGGTGCACTCATTCCACCCTTTGTATGTTAGAACCATTCATGCACCTTCCTTATCTTATTGTGCATGTCACACCCTTACTACCAATAGGCACATCTTACTTGCCTTTGCATGTAGCTGTGGTTAAGGCGATATCGTATGACCCACTGCTAGGACTCCTACACCAAATTCTCTAAATTCTAGTTGGAACTTCTTACCGTGGAGATCCCTTGACATGTTGGTGGGTCCAACACCATCAACAATTCCATATAATATGTAAGGGAATTATGAAGTAAATTTGTAACATGTAATTAACTTGGTAATAGGGAATCCACCTTTTCCTATTAATAGAAAACTTATTTAAAAAAAAATCTACTAAGAACCTAATTGACTTGAAGTGATAATATAGCTTAGAGTAGGTTACACAAAATCCATATTAATTTTTCATTCTTTATTTCTATTATGCTAACTTATATCTATATATATATATTATATATATATATATATATTATATATATAAAAGGTAGCATTAGGATCTCTTTATGAAATATATATTTTTACAACCTTTCTTATTTAAGGGTGAAAATATCACATTGTTACTATATTACTAATATCTTCATTTTTCAATATGGAAAATTTGTTAGACTGATGCAAGTTGTACATTTTGAGTACCATTAATGACGATATTCTCATGCAGTGTTCATCCAGGAACATGGATCATGCATTATATGGTGAACACATGTTTCTAAGATGGAGTCGGATGTTACCTATAAATATATGTGGGTAATCCTAGGCAGAACATTTTCTTCTAAGAATCTCTTTTATAGTCAACAAACTCACATGATTCAAATATATCATAATTATATGCCTCTTCACCACACTTTTCTCACCTCATTTATTTATCAACATGCCCATCTAGTGATGGTAGGTCAATGTACATGGGATGCATTATCCATTATTTCATGTTAAGTGATTACATTTAATGTTTTTGGGAATTTGGGTAAGGATCATCAATTGGAATATGACAATCAATGATGATAGTTGGGAGTTATAATTGTTTCCTCATTTCACCTATTGGTAAGACTCAATCTCTTCCTTCTAATGAAGTGCAAACTCCTTATGGATTTTCATTCACTATCTAGCAGGGGCACAAATAGGAGGCATTGATAGAGATAGTCTATCCACAATCTCTTATAACTACAACTTGTAATCTATCTCATTTATTTTGTCCTCTATTTTGTTTGGTTGTTGTAAATTGATTATACTAGTTACCTTTTTTCCTTATCCTACAAGAAGAAGGCCTTTGGAATTTTCAAGGGGTTGACAAAACTACTATAAGAAGGAAATGAAAAGAAACTATTAATTGTCAAAATGAAAAGAAGTGGCAAGGATGAATATAATTTAAATTGCAAGTTAACTTGACCTCTATCCCTCATGTGAATCCATCACACAATTCCCATGTTTATAATACCTATCAAAGTAAAAGTGTCGTAAAGAAACATCCCAACCCATATGAAAAACATGGAACATTTAAAAGAATTTTTTCAATCATCGAGTGTAAAAGCCTTCGTGAATCTTACGACTACCCCTAATATGTAAAATTTAAAATATTTGACAATATTTTTGTAAAAATATTCAAATATATATTAATTTCATACTCTCTATAAAGCTTGCAAATTTTGAAGTTCAAACAATTTATCTTATAAAATTTTCGTAAATTAGTTAAGAAAATATGGAAATTGGAGAATATTTTTTATGTGAAAAACAAAATATGAAAAAAATTTCATCTTTGAAATTTAACCCTTAAATTTTTCCTTCCTAAGCGAGGAACTTCCCATTTCTTTACATAAAACTAATAAAATCCTACTAAATAATCTAAAAAAGAAAAAAAAAATGTGAAAATGAAATGTTCACTTGATAAAAACACTAATATAATAGTCTTCAATAACCTATATATAATAATATGACTACTAAAGAAATAAACCATATCAATTTGATTGACTTAATAAGAACACTAACAGATAATTTGGTATTTCATAACCCATGCATAAGATTGTGACAGTACTCATGAAATATACCATAGGCCATATCACTTTGACTGAAGGGTGATTATCAGGATTAATCCTCCCCATAAGTCTAAAAGCATGTGATAAGGTTATTCATGATCCTCCTGTACTTAAATTTGACAAATTATATAAAGACATAAGCTATTGTGAAATTTGATCGCAATGCTTTATGTGAAACACTGAACATGTAATTTGTAAATTCATTTAATTTTATTAGTAAGAATTCACCAACTCTTTTAGTAGGAAAAAAATTAATTTTGGTATATGTAGAGCATGTGGTATCATAGTCATTATCTATGGAGGGTAATATTTTGTAAGATAATTACACAACTTTGATAGATACAACAAATTTGACTATGACAACCAACGATATAAAATACCAAGGAGGGAATAAAACATTCTATCGTATTGTTTTTATCGCAATGTTTTGCTGCTAACAATTTCTAGGAAAAATCATCACTACCATCAAGTGATTGACAATATATTATTCATTCACAGTGGGATACTAAGTCGTTTCTCCTTCCATAAGTCCCATTTTTATAAAAAAAATTCATCGAATTAGGTTCATCCGAAATCTGTATGTTTGAGAACAGACTACCTTAGTCTTACCCACACAATCTATTTTTTCGTAATTTAAAGGATTACCCTAATTCTTACCAATTTTTTTAGTATAACTTTGATTGAAAATTGATCTTATATCCCAAAAATATTTCAAAGGAAGTATCAGATTTGATTAGTTTCTAGTTGATGTTAAGGCAACATCAGAATTGAATTCATGAACAAAACCGATACATGTCACATAGACAAATTTTACTTTTGGGACAACTAAATCACAAGTTGGGCACGCGGGTGACCATAATTTTTTCTTACTCTGAAATGTAAAAAAGAAACATTGAATCACAGATGCCCGATGTCCATGATGGCATGTTAAGAAACCCGCTCACAAAAAGGTAGAAAAGATAGATCAACACCATAGAATTGTTCATCAAGCCGACATAATAGTAATAACATAAGGGCACAAAAATAACAATAGTGGGTTTCTATGGGGCATAACTAATAACAATTTGGGGACAATAGGGGCACAATAATAAAAATAAGGGATACAATGACAATAGTAATGGGGGAATCACTAGTATTATAGGGGCCTAACATGCCCCTCTCCTTCCAAAAAGCATTGTCCTGACGCTCGAGTAGTTCTAGATGCTTCTGTATAAAATTCTCATCCTCCCGTGTGGAATCTTCAATGGATAAGTTATTCCACTTGATGAGATGCTTCGAAATTGACCGATTTCATAGCTATCGAGTTCTTGTTTATGTGACTACTTTCGGTTCCAATATGATTTTTCCTTCCTCGTCAAGTTCTGGCAATATGGTTTGAACTAGGAGCTTGTCACCTATAACCTTCTTTAAACATGAAACACGGAAAACTAGGTGCACTCGGGAAGCTACAGGAAGCTCCAATTTGTATGCCATAGTACAAATCTTTTGCAACACTTTATATGGACCATAATACTTTGGCAATAATTTATTATCCTTCTTAGCTTGCTTGAGGGACATTTGTTTATATGGTTGTAGTTGTAGGAATACCCAGACACCTACATCAAAACTTATTTCACTAAGATGTTGATATGCCTAATGTTTCATTCTATTATGTGCGAACATGAGGTTATCATTTAAGAGTTCGAGAACTTGTTTTTGATGCTCGATGTGATGTTCCACTGCTTGAACCTTAGAATTTTCTCTTAAATATGATGTGATGGATGGTGGATGACATCTATAAAGTTCCATCAATGGGGTCATTTTTGCTGCAATATTGAAGGAAGTGTTATACCACCATTCAGCCAGAGGCAACCATTTGACCCATTATGTCTGTTTATCAGATACAAAGCAACAAAGGTATCATTCCAAACATTTGTTTACAATCTCAATTTTCCCATCAGATTGAGGATGATAAGATGAGCTATGAGCTAACTAAGTACCAAGACAAGAAAATAATTCTATCCAAAAATTTCCGGTTAAAATGGGATCTCTGTCGCTTACAATAATCTTTAGGTTTCCATGTAGCTTTTGAATTGTTCCCATAAATGCAGTAGAAACTCTACTGGATTTAAACGAATATGATAATGCACAAAAATGTGCATAATTGGTAAGTCTGTCAACTACCACCATGATGACACTCTTTCCTTCAGACTTGGGTAAACCTATGATAAAATCCATTGAAACTTCCTCACAACATTGGCTTGGAATGGATAAAGGTTGTAATAGACCCAAGGTCTTAATTGTTTCAACTTTATTTTGTTGGCAAATGAAACATTCCACCAAAAGCTTTTGAATATATGATTTAAGGCCATCCCAAAAACATTCCTTCTTAACCCTGTGGTAATTTAATCCTATGTACCCTCCTAAGGGAGAAGTGTGCAATTCCATAAGCATATTTTGTTTGAGTTGGGAATTCTTACATAGGTATAGGTGATCTTTATACCATAACGAATCATTTTTCTAGCTAAATGTATCAGATGTACTGGGATATTGTTGTAACTTTCAAATGAGTGCCCACACTTCTTCATCATTCTTCCATTCCTCCCTTGCTTCATTTATCCAATCTAGTTGGATAATAGAAATGGCACACAATAATGCTTCCACATCCTCATCCTTTCTTGAGAGTGCATTTGCCACAACATTTTCTTTCCATTTTTTGTAGATGATTTCAAAGTCATAACCCAACATCCTTGTGACCCATTTTTGTTGCTCTTCAAAGGATAATATTTGTTATAAAATGTATTTAAGATTATCATGATTCATTTTTACCTTGAAGTGTCTTTCCATTAGGTAGGGTCATCATTTCTTAAGTGCATGTAGTATTGCCAACATTTTCTTCTCATAAATAGCTTTGTGTAAATACTTTCCCTTGATTGGATGACTTTCAAAAGCAATGGGTCTTTCATATTGCATTAAAACAACACCAATTCCATTTCCTGAAGCATCACATTCCACAATAAAGCTTTTTGTGAAGTTCAGCGTAGCGAAGACCGGTGCTTGGCACATTGCCTCTTTAAGATGTTTGAAGGCCTTTGTTGCTTCTAGAGTCCATTAAAATGAATCTTTCTTCAATAATTTTGTTATAGGTGCTGCTATTCTCCTGTAATTATTAAAATAATATCTTGTTAACCTGACAAATCCTCATAGATACTTTATGGATGTGGGGATTTTCCATTATTTAATGGCTTTAATTTTGTTAGGGTCTACCTTAACACCTTCATGAGATACAGTATGACCTAGATATTCCACCTCTTTTACTCCAAAGAAACATTTGGAGCTTTTTACAGAATGTCTTCAATCTTCATTATGATTTGATGATATCTAAATGAATATCCAACTTGGTGAAGTAAATTGATCCATGCAATTGATCCAATAATTCATCAATGACAGGAATGGGAAATTTATCTTTAATAGCGAGCTTTTTGAGCTCCCTATAATCCGGAAACATGTGCCAAGATCCATCCTTCTTGTGCACCAATACCACTAGAGCAGAGAAAGAACTTTGACTAGGTTGAACTATACCAACCTGTAGCATTTATGCAACCATACATTCAATTTCACTCTTTTGGGCATAGGGATATCTATATGGCTTGATGTTTGGAGGAACACTTCCTGGAATCAAATGAATAGCATGATCATCATCACGAATAGGTGGGAGACCTTTGGGAGTCTCAAATACCTTGGAATGATTTTCCAAGACCTTTTGGAGATCCGTAGAAATAGATGACTTCGATGTTGGAACCTCTAGCGAACATAATTATGCAATTACACCTCATTGTTCCTTCTTTAGAAGGTTTTTCGTACTGTTAGAGCTAATTATCTTTCACGGTTTCCCTGAAATACCCCTTAATTTAACTTCCTTTCCTTCTACACAAAATTTCATGTTCTTGAAAATTAAAATCTATTGTACCCAAGGATTGTAGCCATTGGACTTCTAGTACAACATCAGAACCACCCATTGGAATGGAAAGCATTGGGATATTCAATACATATTCTCCCATGGATAGATTGATATTATGGCACTTTCCAGAGTGATTTATGGTTCCTCCACTTGCAGCCATTACTTTACACTCTAGTGCTAGATATAGGAAGCAATTCAATTGCTTTGCAATCTTACAATGAATAAAATTATGGGTACTCCCTGAATCAATCAACATTATTACCTTTTTCTTCTTGATATGTCCTTATATCTTGATAGTTTGAGGAGTGGTAATTCTAGCCAGTGCATTACAAGATATGGTTAGATTCATTTCTTATCTATATAGGTTTGGGTTCCTTGAGTATATCCTCTTCTTTTGACATTTCTTGTTCATTTTTTTCCTCCTCTTCACAATCTACGTAGAATAATTTCTTCTTAGCACACTTATGACCTTTAGTGTATTTTTATTACAACTGTAACAAAACCCTTTTCCTCTTTTCTCATCCAATTGTTGTGGTGTCAATGTTGTAGGTTGTGGAAGGCTAGGGGCAACAACACTTCCATCTTTATAGTTGTGAGTGGCAGGCTTCCTGGTTGACATAATTTTTCTTTTCATTTTTCTTGCTAACCTAAATGCCTTCTCCAATGAATCAGGGTCCCAAAGGTGAACCTCATGTTGGATATTATCCTTTAAAGCCCCTATGAACACATCAATCCTATGCTCCTCTGGAATATATTTTACCCTTACGTTCAATTTTTGGAAGTCCTCAATGTGCTCCATCATTGAACCCTTTTGTTTGAGATTTATCAATTGGCTAAAAAAGGTGTTGCTTTCTGTATCCTCATAATGTGCTATCATTTCTTCCATAAAAATTGCCCAAGTGACAATTTGTTTACGAAAGAAAAATCACTAATACCATACAAACTGATTTGGTTCGAAATATAAAGTTGCAATACGTACCTTTTGTGTGTTTTGCACATTATGGAGATCGAAAAATTGCTCCGTCTGTAGTATTATTGTTCTAGGATCCTTGTCATCAAACTTCCTCATATCGATTTTTGTAACATGGTGGGTCCTCAATCCAACATTAGAGTCTATGAGATCATGATTATCATTTCTTTTGTTCTCATCACGAGTTTCCTTTAATACCTTTTAACCATTAGTGACCATTTCTTGCAGCAGCTTATTCAAATTTATCTTCAATTCTTGCATCTTATCGTCCACGCCATTCATCTTAGCATCCATTCCATCCATCTTAGCTTCCACTCCATCCATCGTAGCTTTCACGCCATCCATCATAACTTGCATGCCTTTCATATTAGCTTCCACACCATTCATCTTGGCTTCATTTACCTTTAGTGACAGTGAAATTTGTTGTGCTTGGTCTTGTAATTTTGATATATCATGTTGCATTTCTTCCTCTTCTTCACGAGTCATGCTAGAGTTTTCAGGTTGCTTACTAGGTGTTTCCATTTTCTTTATTCAGGGCATTAATTAATGTTAATAATTCTTCACTATTCGCTTTGAATACCTTCAAACTAATTTTTCAAACCAACCTTTTGCAAAACAAAAATAAAAAAAACTACACACCTTTTTTTCACTTTGTAAGAGCTCGATATTGAATCTAGTGTATCTCTGTAACTACGGATTTTGAATATCTGAAATCTCGTCCTACAGTAGCCGTTGGGATCCTCTTTCTAACCCTACATTTTTGATCAATATTGGATTCTCCAAGGAAGAGTTATGCCAAATCTCCAATGGTGACTTGATTATAAACTAGTTCAGTAGAGCAAACTTGTACGACATTCCACATGTCACTGTTTCAACCTTAGTGCCTGAAACTAATACATGTAAGACTACATGTCATCGTATTTCTGAAACTTATGACAAAATTTTAATATTATGTTCAAAACAAAAGTTATGAAGATTTTCCCCAGGTCACCTGTTTGGAATGTAATTCAGGAGTTTGCAAATATCCTAAATTCCTCAGATCATATCTCTGCAAATATATAGAGACAATGTCTGAAATTTAGAATCAAAGTTCAAAACAATTTTGACTCAAATGGGATTTTGTTGTATCTCATGAAACGTTGCAAAAAGAAAGTTATAGTAAAAATGCCACGATGACCTGTTTGGAGCAGCAAAACCCTAGAATCCAAAGCTTTGATACCAAATGTTAGGAAACCAACTCACAAAAAGATAGGAAAGATAGATCAATGCCTTAGAATTCAGCTTCTTAGAGGGGGAAACCTCCTTTACATTACACAAATGAACAATTCTTGGATGATACTAATGACTAGACCGCCCTTCCATATATAGGAGTCTAAGGGTTCACAATATAATCAAGCCGACATAATAGTAATAACATAAGGGCACAAAAATAACAATAGTGGGTTTCTATGGGGCATACTAATAACAATATGAGGACAATAGGGGCACAATAATAACAATAAGGGATACAATGATAATAGTAATGGGGGAATCACTAATATTATAGGGGCTTAACACAACAGTAGCACTATGGCTCAAGTTTCTTCTCTCATCTCGAAAAACTAAACAAAATTGAGCAAACGAGATTGCTCGTACGTAATAGAATATCATCAAGATCAAAGGTAAGTAACAATGTGATGTTTGGTAATTTAGATCACAACAATTGAATTCACACAGATCAAATTCTTTATCCTGACAAGTGTAAAACATGCTGCATCTTCGTCTGCAAACTATTGAACATTTCAATGTTATTTTTAATGCATATAATGTTTAATTTTACCATTTCAGGGGAATACTTGATCACGATTGCTGGAAACTCAAACTTGTAGTATTAATCTTACTACCAAACATTATACCAACCTAGATCCATTTAACTCCAGATACGTGCTAGAGGTATCAAGTCCTTCTAAATAAAAACCTTTTCTCAAATTATTAATCCAAAGTTAACACAACAACAACAACTTAATACTAATTTTAGATTTAATGATGTTTCTTACCTAGCATAATAACAATTTTTTTAATAAAATTACATGAAATTAATATTAAAAATATTAAAAATTTTGGAAATAATTTTTCCTTTAAACATTTTAATATATCCATACGATATGGTTTTTTTTTAATATTTTACAAATATTTAATTAACAGAAATATTAAATAATTTTGGAGTAGGATTTTAGATTCTTCTTGTTGAATTGTATTCTAGTTGTTTTATCTATATGGTTATTTTCATTTTTGTTTTGGGAAAGCTTTAATTTTTAATTTTTTAATTTTTTTACTATTTTATTGGAGACATTGCATATTTACACATCCCCTCATACTAGGTTGTACAATGTGCTTCTTGGTGCAATCATTAATATTGGAGTATACTTTACTGCGTTCAACAAACAAATATACACAAGTATATTGATTTATATAAATCTTGATGTACATGCACATTAATATAAATATAACATAAATCACACTAAATTTTAGTTAGCTTTACTGCTTGCATGTAGTTAAGTTTAACTTAGTTGTTTTATGTATTGATTATTTCATCACTATTCAATATACATTTTCTATCTTCCATTTCTTTTGAATTCTTGCAAGTTTACACAATTATTGTCCATCTAGGTCTTTATTTGTCCAACCTCTAATAATTAATAGAGAGGGGCTTGGAGAATGCCCATCAACATTTTTTTGTACATTTGAAGATCAAAACATTGGAAACTATTGGGAGATTGAAAGTGTTGAAAACTATTGGAAAATTGAATTGTGAAACAATGGAATTCACAACTTCAACAATTCTTACTCCATAAGATTACTATGAATGAACGCTAATGATTGTGCCTCATCTTTGGAGCAAAGTCTGGTAGCCACAAGTCATGAGAATTGACACAAAGACAACATCACAGGATGAGAAGTTCGATTGTCTTAATATATATCACATGGCTTATGCAAGATTGTGTCTATCTATGCCTCATGTTATTCTTTATTAGATTATAGATATTGAATCATCACATGAAATTCATACTACATTGAAAGGATTATATGGTGATGAAGATGATCTATAAGAACACCATTTGGCAAAATAGAGCTTGATTTATCACAGCAGTCATGAAACTACAAAAAATTCCTTCAACAAAATGGAAAATTATTCTCGATACAATGTTACACTTGAAGAGTCTACTTCTTTTGTTGTTGATGAAGTTGTTGCAGATGATAGTTTTATCATGTCCAATAACAAATATGTCACAAATGAGGAAATTTATTAGTCCATTGTTGAAGAAGGCTCTAATACAAATGGAGAAACTATTTTTGAAAACATAGAAGATGACCTTGATTCATGTACTATTAATGATGCAAATTTGATGAGGTCTCAATTTGATAATGCCCCACATGAAATCTCAGTCATAGATCCATCCATGCCCATGGATGCATCCAATGACACATCTAAAACACCATACATGCATCCATGACGACATACCTAAAGCCATCCATGTACATGCTTGCATCCCTACATATATACATGCCCATGCATGCATATATGGTACATGCATATGAATAACAAACACATGCTGAAATTACTGGGAGTTCATATTAGACTATAACCATGGATAAAGAGAATCAATCCTTCAAACAAACATGGGAGTTGATACCTCCACTTCTCAAAAGGAAGCTTATTCCCCCAAATCCATTTGCAATGAAGGATTCCACTTCCGACTATGTACTTAGTTTGTGATCTCACCCCATTTTTTGGTGAAGAAAGAAGGAGGTTTCCATTACTTTATCATGAAAAAAACCCAAGTATAAAGGAGCACTAAAATTTTCCGTTCATGTCATTTGGTTTTAACATTTGCCTTTTGATATTGGTATCATGGTCCATCGTCCTACTGTCATATGGTCTGACAATAAAAGTACATTGAAGTTTTTCAGAGGCCTACTGCTATGACATCTAAAAAAAAACATCATGATCCACATACACTATATCATAGAATTGATAAATGATGGAATCATCAATCTGTAGTAGTGTTCTAGTTCTGAGTAGTCTATCGAAATCTTCAACAAGACTTTCACTTAGCATAACTTTCACTTTATTTTTCATAATCTTCGGGTGAAGGACACAATTGCCTAGCAATTATCTTTTATTTTATTTTTTTATTGCATTTTGATGGGGGGGTTTTGTTCCCATTGGGCTTTTCCTCTCTCCTCTTTTATGTATTGTAAATTGTTACCTAAAATTCAATTTTCTCCAAACTCATTTATCTTGCATCATAATCATGTTAGTTATGCTTAGGAGGGGGTGTTGGTGTACATGCACATTAACATAACATACAGTAAACTTAGATTTAGTTAACTTTAATTATTTCATGTAGTTAACCTTAACTTAGTTTCTTTATGTATTGATTTTTTCATCACTCTTCAATGTACAAAATTCATTCTCTCTTTAATTTTTTCTCAATTCTTGCAAGTTTATGCAATTATTCTCCAACAAGGTCCTTATCTATGCAGGCTCCAAAACCATGATAAATTATTAGAGTTTGTAGATCTAAGGACCCAAGTAGAAAGCAATTTCATAAATTTGTAAAAACTGAGAAAGATTCGAAGAGAGAATTAATTTTGTATTTTCAATAGTTATGAAATAATCAATATATAAAGCAGTAAAGATAAGCTTATCTACATGCAAGCATTAAAGAAAACTAAATCTAATTAAATATAAGTGTTCTTTATCCTATCTTAATGTGCATCTACACCACATGAAAGCACTAAATATAACTAAATCTAACTAAAGCTAGGTGTTTTATATGCTATGTTAATGTGCATGTACACAAACACCCCCCCATTAAGCATAACATAGGTGAGTATGGTGCAAGATGGATGAGTCTAAAAAATAAGGCCATTTTAGGTATCCATGTACAATGCATGAAAGAGGAAAGAGGGAAAACCCAATGGGAACAAAATACACCTAAAAATATAATGAAAAACTAAAAGAAAAGACAACTTTTAGGAAGTTTTGTCCTTCTTGAGATGATCTTGTAAAATGTAAAACTTCAGCTTAATGAAATTCACAATGAAGATGGTGTCAGTCTGCTAAGAACTACAACAATACTACAGATCGATGATCCCATCGTGAATCGATCTTACGATGTAGCGCATGTGGATAAATCAATATGTTTGGTCTACTCTCATTGTAGTATATATCTATAAATATTCAGTGTACTTTGATTTTTGTACCAAATAGTTAAACGATGGACAATTGTACCAAGATCAAAAAGTAAATGCTACAACAAAATGGCTTGAATTGTGGAATTTAATACTTCTTTTTACTCAAACTCTATTGATGATAAAGAAATTATAGTCTGCTTCCTTGTTGATGAAGAGATGGGGTCAAATCTTGAACTAAGTACATAGACATGATTGGACTCCTTCTCTGAAAATGGATCTCAAGGAACAAGCTTCGTTTTCAAAAGTTGAGGTATCAACTCCTGTGTTTGTATCAAGGACTAATTATTTGTATCTGTGTATGCATGCAAATATGGATTCACTACAAATTCAACATGTGTTTGACGATTATATGCATATACCATATATGCATACACGAGCAAGTCTGTCTCTAGGGATGCATGCATGTGAATACATGAATTTAGGGACGCCTTCATGGATTCATGCATGGTGTTATAAATTCCTCCTTGGATGCATGCATGGGCATGAATGGCTCTATCATTGAGGGTGAATGTGGGGAATCATCAAATTGAGACCTCATCAAATTTGTATGATGGTCATAATCAATAGTAGAGGAATCAAATTCTTCTTCTATGTTTTCAAATGTAATGTCTTCGTCTATAGCACAGTCTTCATCACTAGTGGAGGAAGACATTTGCTCATATGTGACATTTTTGTTACTGTACGGGCCAAAATTCTCATCTGCATCGACTTCATCAACAATACAAGAAGTAGATTCTTCATGTGCAACAATGTCTCGAGAATATTTATCCATGTTGTTAAAGAAGTCTTCATTGATTTCGTCATTGTTATGATTGATGGAGCTCTTTGTCTCCAAATGGAGTTCTTCTAGATCATCTTCATCACAATATAATCCTTTTAATGTAGTCCATTTTTTATGCAACAATTCAATATGTATGATCTGATAACTTAGAATATCTTGAGACATAGATAGATTCAATCTTCCAAAAGCTATGTCATATTTGTTAAGGCAATCGAACTTTCCATCCTCTAACATTGGTTTTGTCTCAATAATGATGACCATCTAGGATAACTCTTTGGTCCTAAGATGAAGAAAAATCATCAGCTTCCATTCATAGTAATTGTATGGAGTGATAATGGCGGGTGTTGGGAATTCCATTCTTTAACCAATTCAATTCTACGACAATTTTCAACACTTTCAAATTGTGGAAAAGTCTAACACTTTCAATCTCCCAACAATTTCTAATGCTTTGATATTTGAACCTATAAAAAGTTGTTCATGCACCTTCTCTAGTCCCCTTGTACTCTAATACCATGTTAAATTATTAAATATTGAATAGGTAAGGACCTAGCAGGAGAATAATGCATAAACTTGCAAGAATTGAGAAAAATTGGAAGAGAGAATGAATTATGTATATTCATTAGTGATGAAATAATTGATACGTAAAGCAGCTAAGTTAAACCTAAATGCATCCAAGCACTAAATATGACTAAAGAGAACTATATATAGGTGTTCTTTATGCTATGTTAATGTGCATCTATAGCACATGCAAGCACCAAAGCTAACTAGAACTAAATGTATTTTATGCTATGTTAATGTGCATGCACATAAACCAGAAACAAATTAATTATTTAATTTAATTTAATT